>SJXQ01003737.1:0-37973 GCA_006408695.1 Aepyceros melampus | reverse complement strand
GGGGGGGGGGGGGGGGAGTGGGGGGTGGGAGAGAAAAAGAATAAAAAAGGGAAGGCTCTCTAAGCAGGAAAGAATTTCAGTGCCTGGACCTGGAAGCAAACAGCTGATTCTGGGCTCCATTGCCTCTCTGCCTCCTGCTGTGTATTAATAAAAATAACAATATGCAACAGGTAGCGAGCGCTTTCGCCCTCACCAGACACTGTTCTAAGGGCCTAGGGGCTTGATCTCTGAAGCCTATTACTCTGATGATTCTGTTTGACACGAGAAAGTTGAGAGTAGGGAGGTGAAGTCACTTGCCTGGGGCACCCAGCCAGTAACTGGAAGTTCTGTGACATGACTGCCAAAAACCTGTGTTCTCTAGCCTGTGCGACTGCGCACTTCTGAAGCTGTGACTAGGTGACCCACAAGGCAGCGGGCTTGGCCGGGGGCCTCCGCAATGAAGCTCTCAGCAAAAGCCTGGGGAGCACGCTTCTCTCCAGCTCGGCTTTCTACTGGGAAGGAAGGGACAGGATCCTCTCAGCTTGTTCTGAGGCTCCTTGTCACCTGAGACACCCTTCCAGAGCTCCCTCCCCGGAGCGTCTAAGCTCAGGGATAAAGGGCCTATTCACTGGGCCTCCCATCGCTGGTCTGGAAGTGGCCAGGCAGCAGCCTGCGGTTAGTCCCCCTCCACCAGCCTTGCCCCTCCTCTGGACTCCTGGTATCTCTTTCTTGTGTCCCTGAGCCCAGGGACGCCTGAGGCCCACACGCGGTATCGCTTTCTGTCTGAACTGTCCTCCAAGCAGGCCAGTTTTGTGTGCCGCCTGCCCCTCTGTCGGTGCTCTGTTCCGAGGGTTCCTGTGGAATCCAGGCTCCGGTAAACACCCAAAGAGGAGGAAGTGGGCCAAGCCATGAGCCTGCGATTGCATCAGGACTGACGCACTCCCTGCCTTTTCCCCCACCTCGGTCTCCAGAGGAGCCCTTGGGGCCCAGCCCAGGCCCTTTCCACCTTCATTCAGCCCAGGAGAGAGGCTCAGGCCAAGGTGAAGAAGGGGTTGCTGGGGAGGGCTGCAGCTTAAACTGCACTCTCCTTAGCTTGGGAGAGAAACAGCCCACACATGTGAAAGATAGAGGTGAGGCAAAGGTGGAGTGGTCAGAGGAGAGGGTCCAAAGAGGCTGGGAAAGTAATGTTTACAGAGTTTCTACTGAGTGCCACATAATAATAACAGTAATATCTGACTTAGTAGCCTGCGATTGCATCAGGACTGACGCACTCCCTGCCTTTTCCCCCACCTCGGTCTCCAGAGGAGCCCTTGGGGCCCAGCCCAGGCCCTTTCCACCTTCATTCAGCCCAGGAGAGAGGCTCAGGCCAAGGTGAAGAAGGGGTTGCTGGGGAGGGCTGCAGCTTAAACTGCACTCTCCTTAGCTTGGGAGAGAAACAGCCCACACATGTGAAAGATAGAGGTGAGGCAAAGGTGGAGTGGTCAGAGGAGAGGGTCCAAAGAGGCTGGGAAAGTAATGTTTACAGAGTTTCTACTGAGTGCCACATAATAATAACAGTAATATCTGACTTAGGGATGCATCGGGCACTAACTAGATCAGGGGATTCTGTAATCAGTAACTGGCACGTTTTGTCTGGGGGTGCCATATGGTTCACCTGTCTCACCCCATTTAATTCTCACATCACTATGTGTTGTATGGTTATAATGATTCTTTTTTTTTAAAATCAGAGGATAATTGCTTTACAGTGTTGTGTTGGTTTCTGCTATACAGCAATGTGAATCAGCTAGAAGTATACATACGTCCCCTCCCTCTTGAGCCTGCCTGAAACCCACCCCCATCCCATCCCTCTAGGTCATCACAAAGCACCGAGCTGAGCTCCCTGTGTTATACAGCAACTTCCCACTAATTAGCTGTTTTACACATGGTAGTGTCAGAGAAGGCAATGGCACCCCACTCCAGTACTCTTGCCTGGACAATCCCAGGGATGGAGGAGCCTGGTGGGCTGCAGTCCATGGGGTCGCTGAGAGTCGAACACGACTGAGTGACTTCCCTTTCACTTTTCACTTTCATGCATTGGAGAAGGAAATGGCAACCCACTCCAGTGTTCTTGCCTGGAGAATCCCAGGGACGAGGCAGCCTGGTGGGCTGCCGTCTATGGGGTCGCACAGAGTCGGACACGACTGAAGCGACAGCAGCAGCAGCAGCAGTGTCTATCTATGTTACCATGACAACTCCTCACCTTTACATTTCTTGACTTGGGGGTTGAGACTGGTTCAGGGCACTTTGGAGTTTTTCACGTTTCTCCTTGACTTCTGGAGAAAGGAAAGGGGAGGAGAGGGAAAGGATTCTAAATCAGCTGACCTCCTGCCTTGGCTATTTGCTTTTCAGCTTGTGTAACAACTAGGCCTCACTGCTGAGGGGGGCCTGCAGTGGGGTGAGAGATGCTACTCTCTCAATCTGTCCCATGTTCTCCTTCCCCCGCTGTGTTCACAGGTCCGTGCTCTATGTCTGCGTCTCCATTCCTGCCCTACAGTTAAGTTCATTGGCACCATTTTTCTAGATTCCATATATATGTTAATATACAATATTTTTCTCTTTTTGACTTACTTCATTCTGTATTTCAGAGTCTAGATTCATAGGATGATTCTTTCACACATGAGGAAAGTGAGACTCAGAGGGTTTAAAGTTCAGAATTACATCACAGTTGGGCATTGGAGCAACAGGCTTTGGATCCGGTTCTGTCCTTTGATTCATCACTCTATAGTAATTAATGTAAATTTTGTCAGCAGGAGTAGGGCAGTTATTATTAGCTTTGGTTTATAGATGGTGAAACTGAGGCTCAGATAAGTGAGTTGACATGTCTGAGATCCACAGTGCAAATCTCAACTCTTGTCACCCTTAATTTTGGGCCCTCGTGCTGAATTATTTGGGCCCAAAAGAAGGAACTCTTGCTAGAGTGTTTCCAAGAGTCCTTGTCAATGCAGTGTGAGCTTGTTTCTCCCCTCCTGACAAGGTCACCTCTCTGGGCAGTGATAGAATTGACACCTGCCTTGGTGAAGTCACTTGTCACGCTGGCTTGTGGTCATCTGCTGACCCAACTTTCCCTCTGGACTGCCAGCTCTCTGAGGGCCAATTCTGGCTATACAGTCATCTCTCCGAACTGCTAGTGCCTGGCCCAGAGGAGGCTTTGTTGGAATGATTAAATGGATTCAATTGAGGAGCTGAGATTTGAACCTAGGTCTTTTGGGCTCTGGCAGAGCTATTCCCACGCTCTTACCCCGCTGCAGGGCCCCCTTAGCAGTGAGGCCTAGTTACACAAGCTGAAAAGCAAATAGCCAAGGCAGGAGGTCAGCTGATTTAGAATCCTTTCCCTCTCCTCCCCTTTCCTTTTTCCAGAAGTCAAGGAGAAACATGAAAAAATCCAAGGTGCCCTGAACCAGTCTCAACTCCCAAGTCAAGGAATGTAAAGGTGAGGAGTTGCCATGGTAACAGCAAGGCCAGGTGTGCTGGTGAATACTCAGTTCCTGCAGGGAAGTCATGCTCGGTGCTTGTCTGAGGATTTTATGATTTCTGGTTATAGGGGAGCCGCATTTCATTTGTTTCTCTTAATGGGACCTTACAGGAGACTTTTGCTTTTCATTGCTTCCATTTGCTTCTAAGTGGAAAGGGAGAGGGGAAAAAAAATCCCCTCCCCACCTGCTCAGAGAAATGCCAAAAACACCAGCAGTCCCGTTAGAGGCTCTGCCACTGCTGGTCACAAAACTCCATCAGCACTTAAATCGCTCTATTTTAAAGGTTTGTGAAAACTGCACCAAATTGATTTTCCCCATATCACTTCTATCTGTTATTTCTGTGGTTTCTCTTCTTCAGTGCTGCATTTCCTGGGAGCAAGAGAGCAAGTCTACATGGAAACTTGAGGTACTCTGATGTGGTTTGGGAACCAAAAAATAGTTGTTCAAGAGGTTACCAAATTGTTTTTTTTTTTCCCCTTTTACTTACTGACAAACTTATTATTATTATTATTATTATTTTTTAACCTTGGGTCTGTTGAAAGGGCTTTGGCTCACAGAGTGCAAACTTAACTTAGCTTCAGGTCATGATCATTGTTGACCAGAGATCTTATAAATGCAAGGATGGAAAGAGCCTTAGAAGTCACCTGGCTCAGAGATCCCAGAAGTTTAAAAAGTGGGGAAGGGGATCCAGATATGGTTGCTAGTTTCTAGTTTGGCCAAACAACAACAGTAAAGAAAAACAACTATCATTTACTACAACCACTACTTCATGAAAGGAAGGATATTTTAATACCAAAAAAGGTAGGAAGACTATACTGTCAGAATGAAAGCCTGTTCCTTAAACTGAATAAATTTAGCATATGAAATTTACCTTTTTTGTTTTTTCAAATTTACCTTTTTATCCTTAATTTTCTGCTGTCTCCATCCACAGCACCAGTCTTAGCATAGACATTTGAGAAACCACTGGTTGGGTTTACTGTTTCTACCAGTAGTTCTTGGAGATGGTGTCTTGGGCTCTGCTTAGTTACTTCTAGTGGCTGGAGTGCTCATTACTTCCCTTTTCAGATAACTGAACCTGGTTCTTCTTTTTCCTCTCCCCTCTCTTGCCTGCCCTTCTTCGGGTTGGTTGTTGCCTCTCTTATATTCTCCCTTATCTCCCCTGCAGTTACCACTTTTGTAGCATTTATCCTGCACTGCTGTACTCGCTGGGTGATACCTCCATGGACAACTAGACTGTCGGTTGCTTGGGGGCAGGGTCTACATCAGTCTGCTATTGGATCCGCTGGCTCATCACTGGTAGAAGCTCATTACTAGTTGTTGACTGAAGAAATGAACTTCCACCCACCAGACTAATGATATCATGAAATAATTGTAATAATTATCATGAAAATAACACATTAAATGGGACTTCCTGATGGTCCAGGGGTTAAGATTCTGCTCCCGATGCGGGGGTGTGGGAGGAAGGGGGGGCAGTTCGATCCCTGGTCAAGGAACTAGATCCCACATGCCACAACTAAGAGTTTGCATGATGCAACTAAAGACCCAGTGCAGCCAAATAAATAAATGGTGGGTATGTGTTTGCATGCTCATCTGTGTCTGATTCTGTGACCACATGGATTGTAGCCCGCCAGGCTCCTCTGTCCATGGAATTTTTCAGGCAAGAACACTGGAGTGGGTTGCCATTTCCTATTCCAGGAAATAAATATTTTAAATAAATATTTTTTAAAAGTGTACTATAGCCTAAGCACTTTGTGTAATTTAGATCAGGGTCAGGCTTTTATCTTAGGGCATTTGGAACGAGATGAAAATGATAATCTATGCAGCATGGTGCTTTAAAAGGAACAGTTTCTCTGGGAATTTATCCTACAGAATTCCTCCAAAAGGAATCCAAGATGTATGTGCAGAAATAGCCATTCCAGTACTGCTTGTGTTAGCAAAAAAATGGAAACATCCAAGTATCTATCATTAAGGAACCTGTTAAATTATAGTTTAGCCATACTACATAGGCAGCCTTTAAAAGAATAATGTAGATCTAAATGCAACTGACATGGGAAACTGTCCAAGGCATATTGCTAAGAGAAACAACCCCATTTCTATTAAACATTCACACATGTGCGTGCATATAGGAAAACACACAAAAATATGAATGTACAGAGAAAGATAGGGAGGAACAATATAATACAAATTGTTAATGGTTTTCTTTCTTTAGGTATGATTATGGGGGACTTTTACTTTATTAAGCATTCATCTCTATAGTTAAAATTTTTAATAAGAAGCATGTATTATTTTTTAACAGCCTTATTATTATTATTGACCACACCATTAAGCTTTTAGGATCTTAGTTCCCTGATCAGAGATTGAACCTGGGCTCTGGCTGTGAAAGCACTGCCTCCTAACCACTGGACTGCCAGGCAATTCCCTTAGCTGCCTTAAAGTAGAATTTACATATTATAAAAGGTGCATATAATTTTTAAGGCTGGGGCTGGGAGTTAGAACAAAGCTAGAAGGAAAGGCTTCTGACACTGTTCAGTTCAGTTCAGTTGTGCAGTCGTGTCCGACTCTTTGCGACCCCATGCCAGGCCTCCCTGTCCATCACCAACTCCCGGAGTTCACTCAGACTCACGTCCATTGAGTCCATGATGCCATCCAGCCATCTCATCCTCGGTCGTCCCCTTCTCCTCCTGCCCCCAATCCCTCCCAGCATCAGGGTCTTTTCCAATGAGTCAACTCTTCGCATAAGGTGGCCAAAGTACTGGAGCTTCAGTTTTAGTATCATTTCTTCCAAAGAAATCCCAGGGTTGATCTCCCTCAGAATGGACTGGTTGGATCTCCTTGCAGTCCAAGGGACTCTCAAGAGTCTTCTCCAACACCACAGTTCAAAAGCATCTGACACTGAGGCTAATCTAATCTTTAGTTCTTTTGTTTGTCCTGTTCCCTTCCCCACAGGACAAACCTCCTGTTTTACCTACCCTCCCAGGCCCTCCAGTGGTAAAGAATCTGCCTACAATGCAGGAGATTCCTGGGTTCGATCCCTGGGTTGGGAAGATCCCCTGGAGAAGGGGATACTGGCAACCCACTCCAGTATTCTTGCCTGGAGAATCCCATGGACAGAGGAGCCTGGCGGGCTACAGCCCACAGGGTCGCAAAGAGTCAGACATGACTGAGTGACTTCACACACACACACACAATGCAGGAGTCTTGGGTTCAATCCCAATCTCTGGGTCGGGAAGATTCCCTGGCAACCCACTCCAGTATTCTTGCCTGGGAAATTTCATGGATAGAGGAGCCCAATGGGCTCCAGACCATGGGGTAACAAAGAGTCGGACACGACCTACCGACTGAACAACAACCCTTCTCAGGCCCTCAATATCTTTAAGTGGCCTGGGAAACTCGTTTATCTGGGCCTATGAGAGACTACGCTAGATGACTTCTGAAGTTTCTTCCAACATCAACTCTGGTAAGTTTGTAGCCTTCTGCTCTTTCTCTCTCTCCTACCAAAATTGATTTTTAAGGAGGGGCTGATAATCTCATTCTCATTATTTAAACATGCAAATGGCTGGTAAGACCCAGTTTTCCCCTCTTGTGATATTTGCATTGTAATAAAAGATAAGCTATAATTTTGGCTCTCAGCCAAGAAGAAACCTTCAATTGTGTAGTTTGTATGCAGACAAGTTGAGGATAGAGTAGGTGGAGGCAGGGCAGAAAGCCACTGTGAGGGCAGAAAGTCAAGATTCTGGCCATGGCACCTGACAGAACTAAGACAACTGCACCATCAAGGAAGGAATCCTCTGTTTCACAATGTGACTTTGGTGGTGGTGGTGGTTTAGTCACTAATTCGTGTCCCACTCTTTCGACCCCATGAACTGTAGCTAGCCAGGCTCCTCTGCTCATGGGATTCTCCAGGCAAGAATACTGGAGTGGGTTGCCATTTCCTTCTCCAAATGTGACCTTGATTGCCCCATTTAACCTGGTACTTTGAAGTCTCAGTGTGTAGAACATTATCATGGTCAGAGAGCATATATTAAACACTTATACACAGGCTTCCCTGATAGCTCAGTTGATAAAGAATACGCCTGCAGTGCAGGAGACCCTGTTCAATTCCTGGATTGGGAAAATTCCCTGGAGAAAGGATAGGCTACCCACTTCAGTATTCTTGGGCTTTCCTGGTGGCTCAGCTGGTAAAGAATCCGCCTGCAATGTGGGAGACCTGGATTCAATCCCTGGGTTGGGAAGATACCCTGGAGAAGGGAAAGGCTACCCACTCCAGTATTCTGGCCTGGAGAACTCCATGGACTGTATAGCCCATGGGGTCACAGAGTAGGACACGACTGAGCAACTTTCACTTTCACAGACAGTCTAAGTCACTTTGAAAGAAGTTGCCATAATGAAAAGAGTTTACACTGTTAAACCAACATCCCTCATGGAGGTAAACATAACCACATTTGATCTCATTGGAGAAGCAGATGGTGTAGAGGTTGAGGGTATGGGGCTCAGGACAGATACTCTTCCATTCAAATCCCTCTATCACATACTCGCTGGGTGACTTTGGTCAAGTGGCCTCTCTGTTACTCACCTCGGACAACAATTTCCACCTTCTAGGACTGTTGTGAAATTAAACTCTTTAATACCTATAAGCCTTCCCAGGTGGCTCAGTGGTAAGGAATCTGCCTGCCAATGCAGATGCTGCAGGAGACCCTGGTTGGATCCCTGGGTGCGGAAGATCCCCTAGAGTAGGCAAACCCACTCCAGTATTCTTGCCTGAGAAATCCCATGGAGGTGCCTAGTGGGCCCGCAAAGAGTCGGACACGACTTAGCGATTGAAGACGCAATGCCTATAAAGTGAAGTCGCTCAGTCGCTCTGTGCAACCCCATGGACTGTAGTCTACCAGGCTCCTCCGTCCATAGGATTTTCCAGGTAAGGGGAGTGGGTTGCCATTTCCTTCTCCAGGGGATCTTCCAGACCCAGGGATCGAACTCGGGTCTTTCGCGGTGCAGGCAGACGCTTTACCATCTGAGCCCCAGGGAAGCCCATAAGGGCTTACTACCATGATGCCTCGCAAAGAGTAAGTCTCAATAAGTGTTAGCTGTGAGCATCATTACCTCCCAATCACTGCATTCATTGTGTAGGGAAATTTGCTGCACTACTTCTAACAGCACTTGTTTCACTTCTTAATAAATTCTTTGGTATTTTCCAACTGCCCAACAGGGAAACTGAGTCTCGAGGTTATCAGGGAACGCTGTGAACTGAACCAGGCAGTCAGGGCAGCGCCAAATTTCAAGTGCTGGCTCGGAGTCCTCCTCTGACTCTCGGCACCGCTTTCCCGGGGCCTCAGTTGCCCCATCTATACTAAGATGAAATAAAGAGGTTGAGCCATGTTTCTAAACTTTTCCCTCTCCCTCGCTGCCAGTTCCCGAAGTCCTTTTCTTTCTGGATTTCTGACTGAAATCCAGTAACACCTGACGGCGGCGGAGAGGGGGATCCTGACAGCTGATGGGCCGCGGGGAAGGATCCAGGAGGAGGCTGGGGCCTTGCAGAGCACCCAGGCCCAGCCTTGACTCAGCGGCAGCTTTCCCGCTCCTACCCGCACCGGGGGAGGAATTTCTGACCCGTGGACCCATCCCGGGAGCCAGCCTGGACGTCTCCCGGAATTCACAGCTCCTCTTCCTCCACACCCGGCTCCCTGTAGCAGCACGCGCCGAGGCTCTTCGGTTAGGAGCGGCCGAAGGCCGACTGCAGTCCGAGGGCGGACGCTCAGGTTCTGCGCTACTCGTGGAGGCTTCCCGAAGAAGCTGATTGATTGACAAAGGCAGGGGAGGGGGAGTAGGTGCCCGCAGCCCGCGGTAACCCGCGCCCTGCCCCCTCGGGCTCCGCCTCTGTACAGAGGGCTGTAAAATTCCGGAAGAGAGATTAGAGGCAGGGGATGGGTGGGGCGGTGAATCAGTACATTCTTTCCTCCTCCTGCCTCCCCCTCCCCCGTTATCACTTTGGAGACGGTTGAGTCCTCTCTTGGCCTTCTCCTGACCGGTCCACTGGCAGGGTCAGACGGGCTAAGCAGTGCTGGGCAGGGACCTCCCAAGCTCAGCTGAATTTTCTGGAGCCCGGAGCGCTCATTTTGCAGCTCGTGACCCCGTTTGGTTTCGGGTTGGGGGATTGGTCGTTGCTTCCGATTGGGTCCTTTCCATAGAGTAGTTCACAGGCCTGTCTGTGCGTTTGTCAGTAGTTCGCATGTATTATTAGGCAAGCCCCGACTCGGTTTTTTTCTCCCTAAAACTTCGCAGGGTAGGCATACTTTATCTCCTGATAGCTAGGTAGAGAGGTTAGGTAACTTGCCCAAAGTCACACAGTGGCAGAGTCAGGAATAATCCCAGCTCTGTTGGTTCCCTAGATTTCCTACCAAACTCTGCAGCTTCTTTAACTTGAAGATTTTGAAATGCAGCATCTATTAGGCGATAGGGAAGTAACATGTATGGACTACCTCCTACTATGCTGGGTACTTTAAATATGTCTTTAAAGACTGAAAGCCATTCAGTCTGTAGGACTCTGCGACCCCATGAACTATCCAGTCGATGGAATTCTCCAGGCAAGAATACTGGAGTGGTAGCTATTCCTTCTCCAGGGGATCTTCCCAACCCAGGGATCAAACCCAGGTCTCCCACATAGGAGGCGGATTCTTTACCAGCTGAACTACCAGGGAAGCCTTTAAGGATTTATTTTTTTCACAGCAACCCGCTGAGATAGATATGATCATCACTGCCCTATTACACAACAGGCAACTTTAAGTTTTGTTTTTTTGTGTTGTTGTGTTTTTTTTGATATGGATCATTTTTAAAGTCTTTATTGAATTTGTTACAATATTGATTCTGTTTTATGTTTTGGGGTTTTGGCCAGGAGGCATGTGAGATCTTACTTAGCTCCCTGACAAGGAACCAAACCTGCACCCCCTGCATTGGAAGGTGGGGTCTTAACCACTGGACCACCAGGGAAACAACTTTAGAAGTTGTGAATTTGTGGGGCTGAGCTGGGATTCCTGTAGAGTAATAGTATAAAACTACAGTTAATGTTCTGTAGTGCTTGGCAGTTTACAGAACACTTTCAAGATCTTCATTTCAGAGCTATCCCATTTCACAGATGAGGACAGAGGTTCGTTCCTGAAGTTAAGTCATCTGTCCAAGATCACAAAACTGCAGAGCCTGCAGTTTTGAAATAAACTCTATAGAGTCAGTAGTAGCAAAGTTCATGCCCTTTACTCATCCCACAGTTCCAGGTACCACTCTAACGATTGTAATAATATCTAACATTTATTGAACACTTACTATCTGTCCAGTATGGTGCTACCTGAATTATATACACTAGTCCTGTAATGCTCAAAATTATGTCATGAGGTAAGTACTGTTTCCTTTTCCATTTTACAGATGGAGAAATTGAGACTAGATGAAGTAATTTCCCAAAGTTACAAAGCAATAAAATGGCAATGCAAAGATGCCTGATGAAACAGTCTAGGGTCTCACAGTGGAAACCAGGCACCTGCGTTGTGCCCCCACTTCTATGTAAAACCACTTCCCTAAGGGTCTTGGTTTCTTCGCCACACTACCGTTATTTCTTTTTCTAACTCCCGTCTGTGTGGCAGGCCCACACAGCTCCTGCTCTCAAGGAGCTAATGCTTCATAAAATCATTTGAGAAGACCGCCAAATTTGCCTCACAGGGGCACTGGAAGGATTAATAAGCTAATGGCACTTGGAACGCTTCAGCAAAGGTGCTGGATAAACTCAGAGCACTTATTATGTGTAAAACTCACTGCCAAGGGTGGTTCACACCGTAATAAGGGGCCTGCAGCCCAGTTCCTGATCTGTTTGAGGTGTGCAACTTTCCTTGGGAAACCATTTGCATAAGGTCATTCATGCGTAACGACAGCATTTCCCTGCTGTTCTGGGAGTGTGGGGAGTTGGTGGTGCCCTGGTCTCAGGCCTTTTGCTCCCAGAGGAGGGTGTTGCCAACATCTTAGAAGGGATTCCAGCTTAATTTGACACACACCAGTTATTGACTGGAGCCAGAGGCTAACCTCATACTTATGTAGGCTTCAGAGCAGACACAAGCTGAATCCGGCTTCCGTCACTTTGTCTCTCTGAGCCTCCAGTCTCTTTTTATTATCTGGCTGCGCCAGGCACCTTGCAGGATCTTTGTTCCCTGACCGGGGATTGAAGTCCTTGGTAGTGAAAGTGTGGAGTCCCAACCACTGGACTGCCAGGGAATTCCGTCCAATTCCTTTGAAAATGAGGATGACAACCACTTCCTCACAAGGTTATTTTGAAGAGTAAACTTGATAATATATTTTAAAACACCTACTGCAGGCTTAGAATAGAGTAGATGCTTAATAAATAGTACCTGTTATGATGGCTATTAATATCTTTATGTTGTTATTACATTATTAACTGACATTTTAGGGCTAGACTGAGAGCTGGACAGGGGGAAGATTCATTTGTTTACTCAACAGTCTGCTACACTGCCTCAAGTAACACAGTCTAAATATGGGAGAACATGAAAATAGGCATTTATAATACACGTGATACAGGCTATGATAGGGGATTGCATAAGGTGTTTTGGGACTTCAGCAGAAGAATCAATAACCAGGAGACTCAACAAAAGTTTTGCAGAGCAGGTAGTTCTCTGTTTCAAACCTGTGCTTTGAGGAAGTAGAAAATGCTGTCTGCTGGAGCCAGGTAGAATGTGAAAGCTGAGCCTGTGTTCTTCACCCAAAGGGCCTGGATTCTGATCTGCAGCCCCTCTTGCTTCAAGGCCTCTCAACTCCCCCACAGCCCACCAGCCAGCTTTGCCCTGGAATACCTATCTCCTTCCCTGGTGGCTCAGACAATAAAACATCTGCCTACAATGTAGGAGACCTGGGTTTGATCCCTGGGTCGGGAAGATCCCCTGGAGAAGGAAATGGCAACCCACTCCAGTACTCTTGCCTGGAAAATCCCATGGACAGAGGAGCCTGGTGGGCTACAGTCCGTGAGGTCAGGTAGCAAAGAGTCAGACATGACTGCGTGACTTCACTTTTACTTTCACTTTTCCTGGGCCACCTACTGGTGGTGAACATCCTGGGGCTGTGCTGTGGTGTGAGGTGGCTGAGTCATGAAACCTTTCCTTTTACTGTAATGAACGCCTTCTTGTCAAGAGCAAAGCCCCAGGTCGACCTTGTGGGGAAGGTGTACTGACCTTTGCTTCTCCTCACAGGGCCAAGTGAATATGTGTGTTAGGGTGAGGAGGTTGGGGAGAGGCAGCCCAAGGGGCAGGAGTACCTTCTAGATAGGTGTCTGACTGACTCACAAGCTGGAATCAAGATTGCCAGGAGAAATATGGGCTTCCCTGGTCGCTCAGTGGTAAAGAGTCTGCCTGCAATGTAGGAGACACAGGTTCATTCCCTGGGTCGGGAAGTTCCCCTGGAGAAGGAAATAGCAACCCACTCCAGTATTCTTGCCTGGGAAATCCTATGGATAGAGGAGCCTGGTGGGCTACAGACCATGGGGTCACAAAGAGTTGGACACGATTGAGTGACTAACACTTGCTTGTTATGGGAGAAATATCAACAACCTCAGATATTTAGATGATACCACTCTAATGGCAGAAAAGAAAGAGGAACTAAAGAGCCTCTTGATGAGGGTGAAAGAGGACAGTGAAAAAACTCAACATTCCAAAAACTAAGATCATGTCATCCAGTCCCATCACTTCATGGCAAATAGATGGGGAAAAAAGTGAAAAATAGTGACATTTTCTTGGTCTCCAAAATCACTGAGGACAGTGACTGCAGCTACGAAATTAAAAGATGCTTGCTCTTTAGAAGAAAAGCCATGACAAACCGGCACAGCATTTTAAAAAGCAGAGACATCACTTTGCCAACAAAGGTCCACATAGTCAATGCTATTGTTTTTCCAGTACAGATGTGAGAATTGGACCATAAAGAAGGTGAGCACCAAAGAATGCTTTCAAACTATGGTGCTGGAGAAGAGTCTTGAGAGTCCCTTTGACTGCAAGGTGATCAAACCAGCCAATCCTAAAGGAAATCAACCCTGAATATTCATTGGAAGGACAGGTGGTGAAGCTGAAGCTCCAATACTTTGGCCACCTGTGTGAAGAGGGGACTCAATGGAAAAGACCCTGATGCTAGGAAAGACTGAAGACAAAAGGAGAAGGGGACCACAGAGGATGAGATAGCTGGGAGGGCATCACTAACTCAGTGGACATGAGTTTGAGCAAACTCGGAGATGGTGAAGGACCGGGAAGCCTGGCATATTGCATTTCATGGGGTTGCAAAGAGTAGGCCACTACTTAGCGTCTGAATGACAATTCTGTGAAGATGAGGCTTCTCAGGGTGAAGGAGGAGGACAGAGCCACTTGCCCCCTTTCCCCAGCTCTCAAGGGTAAGCCTCCAGTGCTTCTTTCCTGCTGCCATCTGGCAATGGCCCAGACCAATCTTCCAAGTCACTGGTGACCACATCTTCCAAAACAAAACTCCTAATTCATGGTCCAACAAAGAATTTCTGCCCACCTTCTAAATGCAAGAGAGAATACTGAGAGCTCTAGAATAATCCCTGTCTTTAAATTCAGGGTCTCCTCTTTATCACGCATTTTTCATACATAATGAAAAGAGCCCCAGGAGGTAGCTGATAATCATTTTCATTTAGTAGTTGAAAATACGAAGATAGGAGATAACTTGCCCAAGATGCTATCTCCTGGAAGTTTGAATTTTGATCTCCTACTCGGATTCCTAGGTTTGCGCGCGCGCGCGCGTGTATGTGTCGCGGGCGGGGAGTGAGGGTAGGGGCACGTAGAAATATCCTGAGCAATTGCAGACGCACACGCCATTTATTTGGGGCCTCGAGAAAGGGCAGCCAAGAACTGAGCTGCCCTGGTTCTCACTTCTGGGTTGGAAATCCCCGAGCAAAGGGCTCGGTCTCCGCCTCGTCCCATCAGGGTCTGGCCTGAGGCCTCACGGCCCGGTCGCGGGAAAACACCCTTCGACCTTGAGGGTCACCCTGCGGCCTCCGGCCCTTGCTCAGCCCAGGTGCGGATGGGCTGGCCACGGCGTGGGCGAATGACTGTCCACCCCCCCCTTCCCTGTCACATGGACGCGCCTTCCGCAGCCAGAAGTACTCAATATGCCAGCAAATTTGGAAAACTCAGCAGTGGGCACAGGACTGGAAAAGGTCAGTTTTCATTCCAATCCCAAAGAAAGGCAATGCCAAAGAATGCTCAAGCTACCACACAATTGCACTCATCTCACATGCTAGTAAAGTAATGCTCAAAATTCTCCAAGCCAGGCTTCAGTAATGTGTGAACTGTGAACTTCCAGATGTCCATGGTGGTTTTAGAAAAGGCAGAGGAACCAGAGATCAAATTGCCATCATCTGCTGGATCATGGAAAAAGCAAGAGAGTTCCAGAAAAACATCTATTTCTGCTTTATTGACTATGCCAAAGCCTTTGACTGTGTGGATCACAATAAACTGTGGAAAATTCTGAAAGAAATGGGAATACCAGACCACCTGGCCTGCCTCTTGAGAAACCTATATGCAGGTCAGGAAGCAACAGTTAGAACTGGATGTGAAACAAAAGACTGGTTCCAAATAGGAAAAGGAGTATGTCAAGGCTATATAGTGTTATTCTGCTTATTTAACTTCTATGCAGAGTACATCATGAGAAACGCTGTACTGGAAGAAGCACAAGCTGGAATCAAGATTGATGGGACAAATATCAATAACCTCAGATATGCAGATGATACCACTCTTATGGCAGAAAGTGAAGAGGAGCTAGAAAGACTCTTGATGAATGTGAAAGTGGAGAGTGAAAATTTGGCTAAAATCTCAACATTCAGAAAATGAAGATCATCACATCTGGTCCCATCACTTCATGGCAAATAGATGGGGAATCATTTTCAGCCTTTATATTTTTGGGCTCCAAAATCACTGCAGATGCTGACTACAGCCATGAAATTAAAAGATGCTTACTCCTTAGAAGAAAAGTTATGACCAACCTAGATAGCATACTGAAAAGCAGAGACATTACTTTGCCAACAAAAATCAGTCTAGTCAAGGCTATGGTTTTTCCTGTGGTCATGTATGGATGTGAGAGTTGGACTGTGAAGAAAGCTGAGCACCAAAGAATTGATGCCTTTGAAGTGTGGTGTTGTAGAAGATTCTTGAGAGTCCCTTGGACTGCAAGGAGATCCAACCAGTCCATTCTGAAGGAGATCAGCCCTGGTTGTTCTTTGGAAGGAATGATGCTGAAGCTGAAATTCAAGTCCTTTGGCCACCTCGTGTGAAGAGTTGACTTATTGGAATGACTCTGATGCTGAGAGGGATTGTGGGCAGGAGGAGAAGGGGACAATAGAGGATGAGATGGCTGGATGGCATCACTGACTCGATAGACGTGAATCTGAGTGAACTCCGGGTTTGGTGATGGACATGGAGGCCTGGCGTGCTGCGATTCATGGGGTTGCAAAGATTTGGACACAACTGAGAGACTGAAATGAACTGACTGAACTGAAATATTTTTTAAAAAACTTGAAATGTTTTAACAGTTGTCATAAGAATTTCCCTACCTATTTTCTCTGATGTTCCCTTCACCTCCTATAATGATCTTTTAGGATAGCCTGCATATACCACTCACATACTCCCCAGACTCTACAGCCCAATACATGTACAAAAATAGCTTCCTGGGATGGATTAGAGTACATTCAATTGAATTAGAAAGGCTGTAGAATACATAGTTTATCATCTCAACCTTTCAAAAGTATCTTTGGATATTTTGCACTCAAGTTTGAGTGCAAATTCCATCAACTTACCAAATGCATTCCAGGTATACCTAAGTATGTCCAGTATGAGGCTCTATAATTGGGAGACTATTTAAATGAGCAAATGAAAAGAAATCAGCAAAAGGATACATTATAACCAAAAGGCAGATATCATGGGTCAATCAAGCAATCCCAGAAACATATCCACACATATAGGACAGTTAACTTACAGAAGAGGTGCAAAGCCAGTTTAGAAGAGAAAGGATAATCTTCTTGACAAATGGCACTGGAAACATGTAGTACATGGGTAATATCCGTAGATATCCATATGCAAGACTGTGGGTTTTGATCCCTACCTCACACGATATAAAGAATTAACTAAAATTAGATCGAAACATAAATCTGTTAACTTGGACAAAATCTGTTTGACCTTGGTTAAGCAAAGGTTTCCTAGAGATGACACCAAAAATAAGATCCATAAAAGAAAAAAAACTGATAAATTAAGTTTCATCTTTGAAGAAAAGCTACAGATTGGAAGAAAACTTTTTCAGATTATAAATTTGAAAAAACTTGTATCTGTAACACAAATAGAACTCAAAACTGAGTAATTAGAAAATTTAAAAGAAAAATGAGCAAAAATATTTAAAAAGAGATCCTGCCAAGAAGATGTATGGATGTCAAATAAGTACATGAAGTTGCTCAATGCAATTAATTGTTAGCTAAAAGGAAAAAAACCACAGGAGATACCACTGCACACCTGTTGAATAGAGTCCAACCACACTAAGTGTTGGTGAGGCAGTGTAAAAATGGGAAGTGTTATACACTGCTTGTTGCTGTTGTGTTCAGTCACTGAGTCATGTTCAACTCTTTGTAAACCCATGGACTGTAGCACAACAGGCTACTCTGTCCTCCACTGTCTCCTGAAGTTGCTCAAATTCATGTCCGTTGAGTCAGTGATGCTAACCATCTTATTCTCTGCCTCCTCCTTCTTTTTCCCTTAGTCTTTCCCAGCATCAGACTCTTTTCCAGTGAGTTAGCTCTTTGCATCAGGTGGCCAAAGTATTGGAGCTTCAGCTTCAGCATCAATCTGTCCAATGAATATTCAGAATTGATTTCCTTTAGAGTTGACTGGTTTGATCTCCTTGCTGACCAGCGGACTCTCAAGAGTCTTCTCCAGCACCACAATATGAAATCAATCAGTTCTTTAGTGCTCAGTCTTCTTTATGGTCCAACTCTCACATTCATACATGACTACTGGGAAAACCATAGGTTTGACTATATGGACCTTTGTTAGCAAAATGATGTCTCTGCTTTTTAATATGCTGTCTAGATTTGTCATAGCTTTCTTTCCAAAGAATGAGCATCTTCTAATTTCATGGTTGCAGTCACCATCCACAGAGATTTTTGGAGCCCAGAAAAATGAAATCTGTCACTCTTTCTATTTTTTCCCCTTCTATTAGCTGTGAAATGATGGAACTGGATGCCATGATCTTAGGTTTTTTTTTTTTTTAATGTTAAGTTTCAAGCCAGCTTTTTCACTCTCTTCTTTCACCCTCATCAAGAGGCTTTTTAGTTCTTCTTCACTTTCTAACTTTAGAATGATTTCATCTGCATATCTGAGATGGTTGATATTTCTCTTGGCAGTCTTGATTCCAGCTTGCAATTCATCCAGCCTGGCAGGAAAGTGGTACAGTTACTTCAGAAATCAGTTTGGGTATTTCTTTGAAAGTTAAAGATGGTAAGAGCTTACCATATGATCCAGCCTTTTTATAACTAGATATTTATTCAGAAAAATAAAAGCATTTGTTCATACAAAGACTTGTACATGTATCTTCATAGCATCTTTATTTTTAATACAATTGTAACAATATCAAGCATCCTTCAGCAGGTTAATGAATAAACATACTGTTGTATACTCATGCAATGAAACACCACTCAGCAAAATGTTATTATATTCACATTATTATATTCACAAACATATGGATCACTTCAAAATAGTTACACTTAGTGTAAGAAGCCAGGCAGAAGAGTGGACACTGTGTATATAAATTTTTAGAAAATGGAAACACCTCTATAATGATAGAAAGCTTATCAGTGGTCATCTGGGGATGTGGAGGGATGGAATGTGGCAAGAAAATAGGGGCATTATGAATGAGGTATGGAGACACTTTTGCAAGTGATGGATATGTTCCTTTTTTTGACTGTGTTGGCAGTTTCATGGGTATATATATATATATTTCAGAACTTAGTCAAATTATGTTCTTTAAGTATGTGCAGTTTATCATGTTAATTTTGTTTTAATAGAACCCTTAATAGAAGGCAAGAATAGAAGTTTGTCTTAACAAAAATGTACAAAAGAACAGAAAAGTTAAGTCCATTATGATCTCTGTCAGTTGAATATTTCTAGTTTATCTCCCTCAAAACATACATCCCAGTTCTTGAAAGAGATGGGACTCTTAATAAAAGGTAATAAAACCATATTCATTGAATTTCAGCAATAGTTTTTTATATCTCTCTAGCAACATATTAGAGAAAAGGAGAAAATCAAATTTACCCTACATGTAACCATAACATCTGTGGCTTCCGTGAGGATGCTTGAGGATCATAGCCTCACTATTACCCATCAGAGGCTGTAGTACATGTCTCTGGTTGCCATGACACCCAATGGCAACAGCGGTATCTGGTTATAAGTGGTTTGCATATGGCTGCTGTGACTCTAGTGAGATGCCTTCTCAATGTTTTGTGCACAGAAGGACTGTGAAAGCATAGCGAGAACAGAAGTGGAATAAAATTGGGTGTTCTCTATATAGTTGAGAGATCTTGGTATCACTATGAAGAACATGGCTTATATATAGAAATCATCTCTTTTTCCAAAGACAAATGTAGTTCTAATGATAGTAGCATCTCTAAGTGAGCCCTAAATCATTTTACCAAATTTCTTGGGCTTAGGAAACCTCTCTGGATTGATTAAAGAATCACTAACCACTAGCAGAAGGCCATCAGGTATATAAGATGATCTCACATCCCAAGGGAGATTCTCTTAATTTATTATGTTTAATTGATATTTCCAGTGATTCCAAACAGAGAGATACATAAAAGTGTCCTTATTCTCAAATAATTAGGAGATTAGGAAACTGTACTGGTAATCCTAAACCTCGTATTTGAAATGCTTCCAGATTTAAGCCTTTTGAAGTGCTGTGTTTTCTCAACTCTTTTCTTTTTTTTTTTACTATTTAATGTTCTTTGAATCACACAACTCTCCTACAGGGGATGAATATGCCAGAACAGATAAGGACGTGTATTTTCAAAAGGCTTTCTACTTCAAGTTTAATAGTATCCCAACGTTTATATAACAGAGTCCCAAGCTGTTGCAAGGGTTTGACAAGCATGTTTTTCAGCAGTTCTGGGATTTATGTTAGGTGGCTTTTAGTGTAGTGCGGATAAAGCAAAGAAAATTTACTGAGTTCCTAAATAACCAGTGATGCAAGTTCTTAATATTCTTAGTGTTGGTAAATACTCTTTCTTGCTGTTCTGCCTTAGAATTCTTCATTTGTTTTCTTCTTCAGGGACTTCTTGGCTATTTTAAAGATGTATCAAGCTTGTTTTTCATTATTCGAATTTGTATTGTCTCTTGCCCCCTTTTTTTGTCTCCTCTATGTGGCTTGATTTACTTTGCCATATTTAAGGTTTACTCATTTGGTAACATCAGGCTGCATCTTAAGGGCATGCAGATAAAAACAAAGATAATTGTTTGTGCAGTAAGCTTGAACTGTTTGCACATGTGTGCACAACCATTTTATATATTTTTATTGGTCACTTTTTTCAAAGATTGCTAACATGGTTGAACTTTTACCGTAGAATCCCCTGGCTACGTAAATCATTCAGTTGATAATCCTGCTTCTCAGAGGTGGAAAAAAGGGGCTGACTTCCCTCCCTGCCTGCCACCACCCCCACGCCCCGCCTCGCCCACACCACCAGGACTCAACTTTACTGCATAAAGCCAGTGTTGAGCAAGCACCTAGAAATTTACAGAGTCTACCAGCAGGGAGAGTTATGACCCGAAAAAGCCCCCCTTCCTCATGACTGACATCAAGTATCCTGACCTTCCACATTTTATTATGCCTCATTCATGTGCTTACTATTAAGTGATTTTCCTGTGTATGGACCCCAAATCCTCTAGAACTCTTCTTCCATAAAATCGTCATATATTTGCAGTGCTCCTGTCTCATAGAAAGTAATATTTTAGATGGGAACAGCCAAAGAAATAGTTCACATAAACTCTGAAGCTAAGGCTATAAAACACAGGTAAGCAGGATACTTCTTTAGGGATTATATTTTTAAACAGTTTCAAGTCATATCTGGCCTTTACTTCCCCAAATATGAATTATTTTCCAGGCAAATGTCAAATTCTATGACTTTTTACAGATTCCATTTTGTAATTATCTACACTTCCTGAACTGACACATTCCCAGAGCTCTTTGGTTTCTGATAAGCTCTAGGTAACAATAGCTACCTTGTAATAGTAGCTACTTTCAAACTCTTCTTACCAGGAGAGTTCTGGGGATATTTTGTTCTTGGTTTCTTTTTTGATTATCGGTGTTGTTACTTTATGTCTTACCAGTTTCTGGGGAGGGGTCTAGACTAGCACTTAGAAAGCCTGACTCTTCGTCTCCTTAGTTGGGTGAATCAGTTAATATCTCTGGAATTTAGTTTCCTCATCTGCAAAACGGGAATCAGAATACCAGGCCTGTCTACCATAAAGGATTTTTTTGGAAGGTCAAGGGAAACCATGTACTTACTGACGTTTTGAAGATGATTGTGTGTGGCAGCAACACACAATATCATTATTACTTTGTACTGTTCTTACTCCTGTTTCTACCATACTGCTAATAATAACATGGTGAGATGCTATCCATAAAACATGCTCATTATTTTCAGTGAGTTTGTCATGCTTTGTACAAGATGATATTACATTGTATATATCTTACATTTTGTTGAGGAACCAGTTTCCACTTGAGTTTTTATTTATTGATACTGATAAATAACTGTTGGGCTTCCCTGATAGTTCAGCAGGGAAAGAATCTGCCTGCAGTACGGAGACATAGGAGACATGGGTTCGATCCCTGGGGTCAGGAAGAACTCCTAGAAAAGGCAATAGCAACCCACTCCAGTATTCTTGCCTGGGAAATTGCATAGACAGAGGAGCCTAGTGGGCTATAGTCCTTGGGGTCACAAAGAGTTGGACACAACTAAGCACAACAGTAACAAAAAATAAATAACTATAAAGCCTGATTAGATAACAAAAGGGAAAATTGTATTTAAATTGAAGGAGCAAAGAGAATCCAAAGAAAAAAAGCATATAAAGTGTTCAAACCTGCTAGAAGAAATATATATTTTTATTGTGAATTTATATCAAACAATGGTTCCATACGAGACAACGTCATTGGATATACTTCTTATGATTTCAACACTCAAAGAATCCACTCAGCTTCTTTTAATCAGAGGAAGAGACGGCACACACCAGGCACAAACCTTTGTGAGGCTCTGTCTGTGAAAATCATTGCATTGCCCAAACCCCATGTATACTCCAAATCTTCATAACAGTTTGTTAGAAGTAAATTGTTTTTAGCAATTCTGTGCCTGAAATTTCTGAGCAGCTTAACACTCCAGTTTATCGCTGGAGGACATTATTAGTCACTCTATTATTTTTAAAAATGCAGAGATAATATGTGTGTCTATGTAGTATTCATGCTGAGTAATAACCAAGGGAATGGGATATTTTTACAGGCTAATGATGGAGCATGCTCTGATTGTACATAGTTCCACATCCATCCCACCTGTTGACTTCTTGCTGACTTGCCTCCTCAGCATCATGGTGTGGCCTAGCATGGGAAACTTTGCTCCCACATTTAGTACTTGTTTCCCCAGCTACAGATTGTAAGAGAGAGTACCAAGCCTCAGTGGATGGGTTTTTATCCAGACAGGCACAAAACTGATGATCAAATAAGTCTGCAACACTGATCTCAAGCAGGACAGGTTAGCTGAGGAGCAGATGGGGCAAGAGGTGAGCAGCTCGAGATAACTGAGACCACAGGAGGCTTGATGGAAGCCACTGTTTAGCCCTGTCAAGGAATGGAGACCTTCCCTTAAGGGAGACCTTCTTCCCTTAAGAATCAATTAGTGATTTGTCCCTATGAGGGCCTGCAAATGACTCAGAGCTCTGGGCACAACTGTTCATCTGGTCTCTGTGACCAGTGGAGTGTATGCAGCTCCATGGACCATTTCTTTTGTCATCATTGGGCATTAACATGTTCTGAGGATGATCTGTTGTTTTTCTTGCGGAATTAAAAAAAAAAATTTGTAAGAAATATTTGGCTTTACAAAAGTGAAGGAGTATATGCTTACTCGTGACTTGCTGGAGACTCAAGTAATAAGAATATTTGCCATGTGAGAAGCTGGTATCTGCAAACAGCTTCCCCACTTCCACTCCCCCTACCCAAATCTACCACCACCTGGCCGGCCCAGAGTTGCACTGGCACTCTTGTGCAGGAGTGCTTTCATTACTGAATCCCAGACACCCCTTTCAATGATTAAAGAATACCCTGTTATATTTATTAGAGAGGTGGCTGATATTGCTGCCGATTGTTGAATTTCGGTTTCCTGTGGTTGATTTTCATGCATGAGGAACACCCAGCTCCTGGGCAGGTATCAGGGCTCCATCAATCTCCCCAGGCTGCCTCAACCTCAGGATATGTAAGAGTAGCGGATAAATTGGAAGATCAATGACTTGTCCCTGCTGCCGCATCAGCTGCTATTGAGAAATTAATATGAGGATCACTATAAATAAAAGATAAAAGATGATATGGCTAACAGCGTAAAATATTAAGGCTGGACACATGTGCCAGAGGAATCTAAACCACAAGAGGAAGAAATTAACCCTGTACAGGCCTTCCACCACCTTGCTGCAAATCCAGTCTGAGAACAAGAGGTGGTGCTGGAATATGAGAAGGATCTCTTCCTAGAGAAAGAGTTAACAAAACAGTGTTCCTTCTCTTCTCTTTGTTGTAGAGTTTTAAGGCTAGAAGAGATTGCTGAAATTATTTAACCCTATACATCTCATTTTACATGAGGAGACTGAGGATGAGAGTTTTTTGCTCAAATGTTTGCAGCTAGTCAGCAACGGAGCTGCTAATAGACCCCAGTTCCTGTGCTCAATCTTTTTTATCAAACTATCTCCTATCACAAAGTCTCTTCGTAAAACTCCCATTTTTTCTCTAGGGCTTCCCTTAGAAGAGCGCTAATTTGTAATCGTGCCAGAAGCAGTAAAAGACAAGTGTGTTTCTTAACATACACTCAAGACCAGAGATCTATGTGCAGCATGACAATAACATTTGACAGATATCATTTGCAGAGTATCTCTGATTCTGGAGCTTCACAGAGGGCATTATCCATGTTTCTCCTAGAGAAGAGAAAATGGAACAGATGATCAGATTCAAAAAGATATGTAGAGTCCAGAAAGGAGTTTGGGAAAGAAAAGAAAAATGCCAGTTGAATTAGGATAATGCTGGTTGTCAAGAAAATAAGGCCCTAAGAGGAACGACCTGTTGAAAAGTCATGGATTAATTATATTTGCATCTATAAGTCTAAATTGAGCTGCTGGCTCTCATGCTCAATTTGTGTGCACTAGTCTGCATGGCTCAACTCAGAGTGACTCTGAATCCCCAAGGTTTCCAGTTTTAAACTTTACTCTGCCAGTACTGGCAGCTTCCTGAGTGGCTCAGTGGTAAAGAATCTGCCTGCCGATGTAGGAGATATGGTTCGATCCCTGCATCAGGAAGATCCCCTGGAGGAGGACCTGGCAACCCATTCCAGTATTCTTGTCTGGGAAATCCCAAGGACAGAGGAGCCTGGCAGGCTACGTCCATGAGGTCACAAAGAGTTGGATATGACAGAGCAACTGAGCATACACACACACACTGGCAACTTGAGACATGAGAAACGAGGCTGTTGTTATTGCCAGACAGCTGAGTTAGGTATATGCCTTGATTTGCAATTCCTTTTGGCTGCCTCTCAGGACAACTAGATGGGATTTAGATTCATTAAAATGCGTTTATGAATCTATTGGTCTTGACTCTAGGTTATACCCACGAATTCATTTGTAGTTGGCAAGGAGCATTTAATTTCTCATCTCCTATATCATTTAAGCCTCTCTTTAGAGCCTGGCCTCACTCTCACCTGTTAATAATCAGAAGTCAGCTACATGAAAGAGTCAAGTCAAGCTCCATCTCTTGAAGACAAATGCACTTTAAAAAAAATAATGGGATGCAGATTTTATTAAAAGCCATGTCACCTTCTGGATGACCAAGTCTGATTCTGTCTTCAGCAGGTTAAAAAAAATCCATGATCTCAAACTCTTGCTTTTCCTTTAAAAAAAAAAATGCAAACTTCTATCAGAGCTATTTCTTAAGGGCCAGAAGTGTACGTTACAAAAAGAGAGAGAGAAAAAAGATTAGAGATCAATGCAAACTCTCCCTGAAATACCTGCCTCAGTTGAGAAATGAATATGAAGATCACTATAAATAAAAGATAAAAGATGCTATGCCTTTTCGAGTAAAATATGAGGCCAGTCACAATATGATGTAGCAGGTTTAACAAAATTAACCCCCTGGGATAAACAGGGGCTTGGATTTTGATGCATTTGAAAAATGAACTGATATTAAAAAAAATAAGCTTATATATGAAAAAAGTCATCCAGGGGCTCAAAAAAGAGAATTCAGCTTCTTTCTTTTTAGGTAGTCTCTCTCAGACACCTGCACGAGATTTGGAAAATGCTTTCCCCTGGGCGACAGAAAACAGAGCAATCATTCAGTATTCTGCAAAGGTGCACCAACTTATCTTATTGGTTGATGTGGTAGCTGGAAGCTGTGTTTAGGGGATGGATATTTTTTGCATTTCAGCCTACAAGCTTCGCTCAGAAAATATGCTTTCCATTAGGATGTACACAAATCATTTTCTAATATACCGTTCATTAGATTAATGTTAGTATTAGAGCTTCGTAGAGCATATATGTGTCTTGGGCATTTTTCCAGAAATGCATTATGTAACACATGGCTTTCCAGTTCATAATTGCAAAGGTTTCAAAACTGGAGCTTCAGAGGAGAAGCAGGCTAGCTACAATGAATTTTTCACTCCCTTGCCCAACTAGTCTTCCTGAATTGTGTGCCTTTTCCAGGAAATGAGATCAAAATAAAAGTGAAATTTGGTTCAGTCAAAGCGATTACTTTGATCTGTTGAGATTTTTCCAGTTTTTCTCTAAGTCTGTTCCATATAAGCTCCTTTTTTTTTTTTTTTTTGCATGTTTTGACCTTCTCTATAACCCTAAAAGAATATAGATGGGCTGGGTGACTCACAACACTTTTGGAGTTGTGAGCTGAATTATTTAGCATAGGCAATGGGAGAAAGTGGAGGAGTAAGCAGGGAGAAATAATTTTAAATTATATCTTTAGCTGGAGGAAAATTGGCCTACCTACACAAGAGTAAATATGGCATATGCAGTGATTCAAATACTCAAAGATGTCTGTTTTAGCAATAAAGACCAGATCTGGACACAGTCCCTGGCAGAGTCAGACATACACCTGCACATTCACTATATCAAAAGAACCACAGAAGTGTGTTGAAAACTGCTTAAGTGAGAGACATAAACACAACTACAGATGAACGGACAGGAATTCAAGGTTTTAAGTGCTGGACTGCTGGCAAAGCAGTCAGCAGGGTAAGCTCAAGCCAATTTTCAGTTGTGAGACAGTAGGTTCACGTTGCAGGCATGCTGGAAGGTCTGTTCTTCCTGCCCAATGTTTTTGGGAGGATATTAAACACCCCTGTTAAATGCCTGCAAGTGATTGCCAGAGTGAACCTTTTGAGAATGATGGCTATGATCTTTAATAGGGTTGTGGCTTTGTCAAGATCTCACTCAGAATTTCCAATGTGATTTTCAGTTCAACTTTTTTTTGGATGATATACACAAATAACTCATTTCAAGAACATATGTAGACATGAAGTTAGGGACCAGCTGGTGTCAATTTGTGTGGTTATCTCCTGACCTAACCTTTTAGCTTCTTTTTGTTCCTTGATTGTAGCTAAGCTTCATCTTGCCTCAGGGCCATTATATTCGCTGTTCCCATTTTTTGGAAATACCATTTCCAGAAAAATTCTCTGTAAGTGATTCCTTTCTATGGCACTCACTTAAAGATATTTTGTCCTTGATTGTTCTGCTAGCCTAACTTTATCAGATTACCTTATTTATTTCACATAATAATAATAAAAATAAATATTATCTCTGGTTTCTATTTGTATTTAGATAAGTTTCTTCCCAAAGAACAAAAGCCCCACAATGATAGAGGTTGTTACCTTTGTTATCCTTTATTCTGTCTTAGAATAGTGTTTGGCATGTAGTCATCATTGAAGGTCTGTTGGCTGTGAAAAGAATGTGTGACTAGATGCATGGATTTGGAGTTATTTGAGGTCATTCTTAATGATGGCCAGGGTTGGTGATTAAACTGCACTTATAGGTTTTAGAGTTGAAAGTGATCTTGTTGCATCTCACAGCTGTGGCAAAACTCTTCCTTCTGTAGCATCCCTGACAGGTAATCAACAAGTCTGTGCTTGAGTAACTGTATACAAAAGACACTCACCAGGGCATACTCCTAGTTGTCTTCAAACAGATCACTCCCTTCCCTGGGAGTTTGCTCCTTGTTATTCAGTTGTAATTGGGGGGTGGGGGGGACAGGGGAGAAAAAAAAAACTGATTTACTCAGAATCATCTTCTCTCAGTCTCCTTGTTCTAGTTCCTAGACAAAATTTCTCTAAATTACATCCTTTGGGTTTGCATTCATGCTTGTAACAAAATTAGCACACTACTATGGCAAAACTCACCTTGATTGTCTGCCACTTATTACTATAACCCTTGTTGGTATTTAGAAATAATGGTCTTCATGTTCTACATGATAATTGAGGGAGTATAAGAGTATAGAAATAAAAGTAATCTTGAGGTTATGTCAGAAGCAACCAGGTAGATATTTTCACTTACTCTCTTAATGTGGTCAGTGCTGATGCTGTGAGGGATTGAGCAGTGTAGTTACAGCGTTATTGCCATTGCTGGGGAAAAAAATGTATTTATGGCGAAATATACGGTAACTTTGACAGCTTTACCTGATGGGGAATTTGTCAACTACATCTTAGAGCGATGAGCGTTGCTTAGAAAGTTGTGATACAAAACACCTCTCCTTTTTCTTTTCTTTTCTTTTTTTTCTGTATGTTCACCTTTACAAAAAGCATACTTCATATCCTTGAAATAATAATGGCTTAGTTGACATTCTTTTGGGTCCTAAAGGACCGACATCTGTGCATAATAGTGTAGAGTTACACAGAGCCTGGATATTTGGCTCCAAACTGAAAGCTCCATGGCGTCATTCTTTTCATGTCTGTTCACCAGTGTGTATGAGTAAGAGAAAACCAAAGTCCTAGTTTGCCGATCAAGGTGATCCACTCTTTCACTTTTTGCTGTGACAGACAGGTACAGAGCTGCAAAATATCTGAAAACAGCCTCGTAGGGTTTGTGAGAAACTTACGTGAGATGTAGAAAATATGTAACAAGAAGAAAAACAAAGACTACTGGCAGATTTTTTCAAGGACAGCTTATGGAGCAACAATAATAGTAACAATAATAGATTGATTTGAAAAGGCTGAAGAGCAGCACAGATTTCTAAGCTCTCTACATGTATTTAATTCCATGTCACAGCTCTATAAAATGGGTGAGGTTTTTAACCTCCCGTTTTTTCAAAGAAAAATACTCCTAAAAGTCCACTGCTAATAAGAGGTGTAGCTGGGGAAAAGATCCAGGCAAACTGATTTCAGAGTCAGTGCTCTTAACCAGTAGGTTATATGCCATAGGCAACATTTGTACATTTTGAAATCAGTTCACAAATACTATTTTTACCCCTAAAGCACAAGGGAATACCCAGGGAAATTGGCATTATAATTATTTTTATTTCTTTGCCAATGATCAGTTAACTTTTGGCAGTTCAGTATCCTTACCCAACTTCTTAAAAATTCAACCTTCAATCCAAAAAAAAAAAAAAGAAACAAAAAAGGCTAAAGGAAATAAATGTCTTGTATATCTAGTTCAAGAAAGCAACTAAAAACTAAGACCCCTGAGGATGTAAATAAGAAGGCAAAACAAAGAAAGAGACAAGAACTCTAAACCCTGTGATTAAGCTTCATGTTTTGAGGTAAAGGGGCACTTAAATAATACTTCTTTAGTACCTTGTGCACAGAGGCATGGCTTTACAGAAGCCAAGAGGTCTCCCTTTCATCCCTGATGCATGGTATGCTTCTGGCAGGGTCACTTCCTTCTTTGAGTCTCAAAGCTTTTCATCAATAAAATGAAGGAATTGGAACAAGGTTAGTTCCCACAACCTAGCTCTTACATTCTGTGCACCAGTGAGTCTAGGTAAGTGCCAAATGTCTTTAATTTGAAAAATTATACTTTTTTCTTAATCTTTTATCTTCTCCTAATTTTTATGTAATTTCTTATACATAGTAGAAAAAAAATATATCAAACTCCAAGTAACTGATACATTAACTTTCCATTCTTATCTCACTGCTAGTTTAGCCAAAAGCCTTCTGTAGAATTCTGATGCAGATCATTACAACACACTGTGTGTGTCCCCAAGGCTTTTCCGTATTTGGTTCTCCTGTGATTTCCATTGGCAGAACTATCTTGGACTGTTATCTGCAAATCCATCAAAAGGAAATTAAGTAATAGGAATTCATATCAATGGTATTGGAGAAAGAAATCCTAGAACTTATCTTACTGTGTGAATCTTCAGCCATATATAGAATCAACAAGAAAGGTTAAACTTTAAAGGCAACATATTCCCTTGAATAGAAGGGAGAAGATAATACAAATAATATACAATGCTAAATTAGGTACATGCACATATATTTAGGTGGTCTTGAAGTATATTCCTAATATTAATTGGATTAAAGTTGGGGACAATAATAGCCTTTTTATCTCATAGAGACCATTATTATTTAAGACATATACAGACACACATATCTGCCCTGCTGGCCCCTCACATGTTCAGTTGATTCCAGTCATGTCCCCAATTCATTTCCCAATATGTTTATTCTAGAATTAGTGATTTTTTGAACAGCTGTTCATCTCTTTAGAAATACCTGTTCCATGACCCCAAAGTACTTTTTGGCATTTGGTAGCATATGAAGGGGAAAGTCATGAGTTGTATGACAGAAGCGTTAAAGGATAAACCTTAGATTAAGTAAGATTTTGTGCATAGTTATTAATCCCAAAATAAAAAGAAAAGGATAGCAGGGAAGGTCATTGAGTAAAGGACCTCTCAGATTAAGTTCAGTGTTAGGACCTCATGCGAAGAGTTGACTCATTTGAAAAGACTCTGATGCTGGGAGGGATTGGGGGCAGGAGGAGAAGGGGATGACCGAGGATGAGATGGCTGGATGGCATCACGGACTCAATGGACGTGAGTCTGAGTGAACTCCAGGAGTTGGTGATGGACAGGGAGGCCTGGCGTGCTGCGATTCTTGGGGTCTCAAAGAGTCGGACACGACTGAGCGACTGAACTGAACTGAACTGAACTAGGATAGTTCATCGACTACTGACTGTCCAGTCATTTTAGGTTATAAAGTATTCCTGAGTGATGCCATTGTTTTATGAAAGGACCTATGTAACAATAGCTTTATCTTCCTAGAATTAGTTTATATGGCAGTAATATATGCAGAGAATGGCAATTGTGAATTCATGTCTTCCCAAAACTGAAAACACTCATTAAGGTACAGGTTTACCCAAGACTGCAAGTGATTTATCGATACCATACTAACTGAGACTGTATCTTACCATTTTTATTTGTTAAAGGATATAACAAGGCTACCTTTGAGTACAGTAATAACAGAGTATTTACAAAGTAATTTCAGGTTTAAATTTTGTAAATAAAGTTCAGTATTTACCCACCAGAATCAATCAGCTCAATTAATGTTACAGGAAATGCCTTGACACCTTTTCATTGCCACTGAAGGAATTTAAAGCACCTTTTGAACAGATTCCCTCCTAGAATTCCATTTGTACACTTATAATAGGACCTGTTATTTAAAATGCTAACTCATAAGCCTCAGAATAGATAGCCAGTGTTTCTAGTGATCACATGGTTTAGGGTTCTCAGATTTGGGCTCAGACTTGCCTCTCAAGCTTTGCATTCTGGACTTTTGAAATGACTTCCTTGCAACCAAGAAAAATTATCTGAATGTAAAATCCAATTAAATAAATGAGATAGTAGTCAATGAAGCAGACTAGCATAGTGACTAGGACAATTATGGGTTGGTTACTTTTAACCTCTCTGTACCTCACTTTCTTCATTTGAAACTGAGTTTCTTCATCAGTGGTGATAAATAATGGTACCAGTCTCATAGAATTATTATAAGAAATGAATGAGTTCACATATTTCTTAATGTTTGGATTATAATTAGTAAATTCTGGTAGTTATTTGTAGTCATTAGCATTATCTCAAAACAGTGATAAGGACCTGGTATTTAGTAGTTCTATTTTTTGGTCATATAGTTTAGACTATTTTATGTTGTTTAAATGTGGGGAGAGAAAAAGAAAAACTGTGTTTTTTTTCCTGGTTAAGGAACCCAAATCACATAATTCAGAAATGTTTCTAAGTTGTCATCTGCTTTGACTCTATCATAGCCAGAGAGCATTTATTTTCTCAGAAAGTGACAGTCCTTATATTTGTGTAGCATAAAAAAAGAAGATAAATGCTAGATAAGATATATACTCCTAGGCACACTCATGCCTTATACAGTAGAACACTATTCCTGCTGGGTTCAACCATTGTGTTTCAGAGCCTGCTATTGCCTATCATCAGGAGCAGGAAAGCATAAGTAAGAACCGTAGGTATTTGCCATTAGGTCCATCTACAGCATTGATACTGTCAATCAGCCTGTAAGTGGACAGCCTTTTATGCTCTTTTGAGCACACTCAGTGGAATCTGTCTTCAATGTGGTGTACATCAATTTGTGTATATAAATTTAAGAGTGGAATTAACAAATACCAACCAAATTTGTGGCTGTACAAACTAGGAAAATAGTTCAATGAATATGAAGAACCAGGCAAATAATCATTTGGTGTCAACCCAATAAAAATACTTTTTGGTAAGAAAAAGTTGCCAAAGATGAAAGCCCTGAATAAGTGCTGCTGCTTGCTGCTGCTAAGTCGCTTCAGTCATGTCCAACTCTGTGCGACCCCATAGACGGAAGCCCACCAGGCTCTCCCGTCCCTGAGATTCTCCAGGCAAGAACACTGGAGTGGGTTGCCATTTCCCTCTCCAATGCATGAAAGTGAAAATTGAAAGTGAAGTCACTCAGTCATGTCCGACTCTTAGTGACCCCATGGACTGCAGCCCACCAGGCTCCTCCATCCATGGGATTTTCCAGGGAAGAGTACTGGAGTGGGATGCTGCTACTTTAGCCTAATCACAGAGTCAAAACAAATAACACATGCACACACACGTACCCTCTTCACATTGATGCCCCACAGTCTTTTTTTGGTCTTCAAACTGAACAGGTTAGATAGACTGATAGTTGTCCTTTATGAGCTGGGTCCACCAGACAAGCCTGGCTACTTAACAGAATATCTCTATCTTGTTATTTAATAGACATCCCAAACTTCCAATCAAATACACACATAATCACTCATGTTCTTCTGTAGACTTTCCAAAATAGAAAAGGACAGCTCCATTCTTCCTGGTATTCAGTTACAAAATGTGGTTCATCTGTGACTTTTTTTTTTTTTTCCTCTTTCTCTCTCCTTTCACATCCCAATACACAAGGAAGATATGTCATCCTTGTCTTAGAGGCAGAGCCAGAATTTGACAATTTCTCACTGCTTCTACTGTTACCACTCAGGATTAAGATTTTGTTGTCTCTCACCCTGATTGTTATCCTTCTGAAAACTGTCCATAACATAGTGGCCAGAGAACACTTTGAGAATACAGATCAGATGGATACATGACTTCAATGTCTCCCCCAGTCAGCAGAGTTGAAGCTGAAGTTCTTACAATCCTGGAAAGGGGCTGCATAATTACCCTCCATGTTGCATACTTGGACTTATTTCTCCAACCTCTTCTCATTGCTTGCTCTTTTCCAAACACCTTGTACTCTTTAGTCCTTGGTGTTGAAAAAAAAAAAAAAATACAGTAGCAGACATTTTCACTTGCTGTTCACATTGCCTAAATTGCAGCTCTCTTCAGCATTGGAGAAGGCAATGGCAACCCACTCCAGTACTCTTGCCTGGAAAATCCCATGGACGGAGGACGCTGGAGGGCTGCGGTCCATGGGGTCGCTGAGGGTCGGACATGACTGAGCAACTTCACTTTCACTTTCACTTCAGCATCTACCTTACTCATCCCTTATCTTTTATAGGTCTTTTCTCAAATATCACCTTCTCCATTATGAGCCCTTGCTTAGTTTTCTTGGGTTTCCCTGATAGCTCAGTTAGTAAAGAATCTGCCTGCAGTGCAGGAGACCCTGGTTCAATTCCTGGGTGGGGAAGATCTGCTGGAAAAGGGGTAGGCTACCCACTCCAGTATTCTTGGGCTTCCCTTATGGCTTAGCTGGTAAAGAATCTGCCTGCAGTGCAGGAGACCTGGGTTTGATCCCTGGGTTGAGAAGATCCCCTGGAGAAGGGAAAGGCTACCTGCTCCAGTATTCTGACCTGGAGAATTCCATGGACTGTATAGTCCATGGGGTTGCACAGAGTTGGACACAACTGAGTGACTTTCACTTACTCACTCATAGTTTTCTTATGATAACCTGCAACCCCATTGATACACCCTACCTCCTTAGAAATCTCTCTTTGCTGTAGAATCTATTGAATGAATGAATATAATGAAATATATCAAATTATAAAAAAAACTGTAAACACTTATTGAGTGATGCGGTCACTAGGATATAAAAAAGAAGTGTAAGTTCAGGCTTTACCATTCACGATCCATTCTCTCAGGTCTGCTGTGGTGTATCCATGTATTAAAAACACACTTAGATAAGACTAATTAATAGCTTAAATCTGTTAGGATCTCAATAATCTAGGAATAGAGGAGAACTTTCTTAACTTGTTAAAGATTATCTATAAAAAATCGATAGCTAATGCCATACTTAATGGAGAGAAATTAAGTTTTTGCACTAAGATTAAAAAAGAGGCAAGGATGTCCCCCATTATTATCACATCAGTATTGTGCTTTAAGCCCTTGATAATACAATAAGGAAGAAAAGTTATGACCAACCTAGATAGTATATTCAAAAGCAGAGACATTACTTTGCTGACTAAGGTCCGTCTAGTCAAGGCTATGGTTTTTCCTGTGGTCATGTATGGATGTGAGAGTTGGACTGTAAAGAAGGCTGAGCACAGAAGAATTGATGCTTTTGAACTGTGGTGTTGGAGAAGACTCTTGAGAGTCCCTTGGACTGCAAGGAGATCCAACCAGTCCATTCTGAAGGAGATCAACCCTGGGATTTCTTTGGAAGGAATGATGCTAAAGCTGAAGCTCCAGTACTTTGGCCACCTTATGCAAAGAGTTGACTCATTGGAAAAGACCCTGATGCTGGGAGGGATTGGGGGCAGAAGGAGAAGGGGACGACCAAGGATGAGATGGCTGGATGGCATCATTGACTCAATGGACGTGAGTCTGAGTGAACTCCGGGAGTTGGTGATGGACAGGGAGGCCTGGTGTACTGCGATTCATGGGGTCGCAAAGAGTCGGACACGACTGAGCGACTGAACTGAACTGAATGCAATAAGGCAAGGCAAGGAAGTAAGAGGTGTACAGATTGTGAAGGAAGACATAAAATTGTCTTTGTTCATAGATGACATGATCATCGATGTAGAAAATAAAGAGTTGACCAAAAAACTCCTAGAACTAATAAGTGATGTTGGTAAGGTGGCGGGATAAAGGTTAATATATGAAAGGTAATTGCTTTCCTATATACAAAAAATAAACAAGGGAATAGATTGAAAAAAAAAAAAAACACTGTTCACATTAGCACCACCAAAATGAATAACTTCAATATAAATCTAATAAAACCGTGTACAAAACCTCTATTGTTTTCCTCAATAGGTGGAAAACTACAAAACCCTGATGAATGAAATCAAAGAATAAATAAATCAAGAGAGACTGCCTGTTCATGATAGGAATACTCAGTATTCCCAAAATGTTAGTTTTTTCCCAATGTAATCTGTAGAAATTCAGTGCAATTCCAATCATAATCCCAGCAAGTTATTTTATGGATATTGTCACATTGATTCTAAAATTTTTTTTTGTCATAAAAAAAATTAATTTATTTTAATTGGAGGCTAATCACTTACAATACTCTGGTGGGTTTTGCCATACATTGACATGAATCAGCCATGGGTGTACATGTGTCCCCCATCCTGAACCCCCCTCCCACCTCCGTCCCCATCCCATCCCTCTGGGTTGTCCCAGTGCACCAGCTTTGAGTGCCCTGCTTCATCCATCGAACTTGGACTAATCATCTATTTCACATATGATAATATACATGTTTCAGTGCTATTCTCTCAAATTATCCCACTCTCGCCTTCTCCCACAGAGTCCAAAAGTCTTTTCTTTACATCTGTGTCTCTTTTGCTGTCTTGCATATAGGGTCATCGTTACCACCTTTTTAAATTCCATATCTCTGTGTTAATATACTGTATTGGTGTTTTTCTTTCTGACTTACTTCACTTTTTATAATAGACTCCAGTTTCATCTAACTCATTAGAAGTCACTCAAAATGCATTCTTTTCTATAGCTGAGTAATTCTCCATTGTGTAGATGCACCATAACTTTCTTATCCGTTCATCTGCCGACGGACATCTAGGTTGCCTCCATGTCCTGGCTATTGTAAACAGTGCTGCGATGAACGTTGGGGTACACGTGTCTCTTTCAGTTATGGTTTCCTCACTGTGTATGTCCAGCAGTGGGATTGCTGGGTCATATGGCAGTTCTATTTCCAGTTTTTTAAAGAATCTTCACATTTTTTCTCCATAGTGGCTGTACTAGTTTGCATTCCCACCAATGTAAGAGAGTTCTCTTTTCTCCATACCCTCTCCAGCATTTATTGTTTGTAGACTTTTTGATAGCAGCCATTCTGACCAGTGTGAGACAGTATATGAAGAGGCAAAAAACCCAGAATATCTATTACCTTATTGAATGAGGACAAAGTTGAATGAATATTACCCAACTTGAAGATTTACTTTGAAGGTACAGTATCAAGACAGCCTGATATTGGTGAAAGAAGAAATAGATCAATGGAATAGAATAAAGAGCCCCAAAATGAACCTACATGAAAACAGTCAAAAGAACTCATCTTTGACAAAAGAACAAAGGCAATATAATGGAGAAAAGATAGTCTTTTCAACTAATAGGGCTAGAAAAATTGAATATCCATTAAAAAAGAGAGAGAGATAGACATAGACTTCACATCCTCCATAAAAGTTAGCTCAAAATGAGACCTTAATATACAACACAGAACTATAAAACTCCTAGAAGATAACATAGGAGAAAACCTAGATGACCTTGGGTATGGCAATAACTTTTAAGATATAACCCCAAAGGCACAATCCATGAAAGAAAGAATTGATAAGCTCTGTTCAATTCAGTCGCTCAGACCCGTCCTACTACTTGCGACCCCATGGACTGCATCATGCCAGGCTTCCCAGTCCATCATCAACTCCCAGAATTTACTCAAACTCATGTCCATGGAGTCAGTGATGCCATATAACCATCAATTTTCTGTTGGCCATTTCTCTTCCCACCTTCAATCTTTCCCAGCATCACAGTCTTTTCAAATGAGTCAGTTCTTTGCAGCAGGTGGCCAAAGTATTGGAGTTTCAGCTTCACTCCTGGCAATGAATATTCAGGACTAATTGGAAGGACTTTAGGAAGGACTGGTTGGATATCCTTGCTCTAAGGGACTCTCAAGAGTCTTCTCCAACACCACACTTCAAAGGCATCAATTCTTTGGTGCTCAGCATTTTTTATAGCCCAACTCTCACATACATACGTGACACCTGGAAAAACCATAGCTTTAACTAGACAGACCTTTGTTGGCAAAATTATGTCTGCTTTTTAATGTGCTGTCTAGGTTGGTCATAACTTTTATTCCAAGGAGCAAACAGATTTTAATTTCATGGCTGCAGTCACCATCTGCAGTGATTTTGGAGGCCCCCAAAATAAAATCTCTTACTGTTTCTGTTGTTTCCCTGTCTATGTGCCATGAAGTGATAGGAACCGATGCCATGATCCTAGTGTTATGAATGTTGAGTTTTAAGCCAACTTTTTCACTCTCCTCTTTCACTTTCATCAAGAGGCTCTTTAGTTCTTCTTCGCTTTCTGTCATAAGCGTGGTGTCATCTGCATATCTGAGGTTATTGATATTTCTCCCGGCAATCTTGATTCCAGCTTGTCCTTCATCCATTCCAGAATTTCTTATGATGTACTCTGCATATAAGTTAAATAAGCAGGGTGACAATATAAGGCCTTGATGTACCCATTCCCCAGTTTGGAACCAGTCTGTTGTTCCATGTCCAGTTCTAACTGTTGCTTTTTGACCTGCATACAGATTAATCAGGAGGCAGATGAGGTGGTCTGGTATTCCCATCCCTTTTAGAACTTTACATAGTTTGTTGTGATCCATACAGTCAAAGTGGAGAAAGCAATAGCACCCCAATCCAGTACTCTTGCCTGGAAAGTCCTATGACCAGAGGAGCCTGGTGGGCTGCAGTCCATGGGGTCACTAAGAGTTGGACAAGACTGAGCAACTTCACTTTCACTTTTCATTTTCATGCATTGGTGAAGGAAATGGCTAACCCATTCCAGTGTTCTTGCTTGGAGAATCCCAGGGATAGGGGAGCCTGGTGGGCTGCTATCTATGGGGTCACACAGAGTCAGACGTGACTGAAGCAACTTAGCAGCAGCAGCATACAGTCAAAAGCTTTGGCATAGTCAATAAAGCAGAAGTAGATGTTTTTCTGGAACTCTCTTGCTTTTTCAATGATCTAGTGAATGTTGGAAATTTGATCTCTGGCTCCTCTGCCTTTTCTAAATCCAGCTTGAACATCGGAAGTTCACAGTTCATGCACTATTGAAGCCTGGCTTGGAGAATTTTGAGCATTACTGTGCTAGCGTGTGAAATGAATGCAATTGTTTGGTAGTTTGAACATTCTTTGGCATTGCCTTTCTCTGTGATTGGAATGAAAACTGACCTTTTCCAGTCCTGTGGCCACTGCTGAGTTTTCAAGATTTGCTGGCATATTGAGTGCACTTTCACAGCATCATCTTTCAGGATTTGAAATAGCTCAACTGGAATTCCATTACCTCCACTAGCTTTGCTCTTAGTGATACTTCCTAAGGCCCACTTGACTTCACATTCCAGGATGTCTGGCTCTAGGTGAGTGATCACACCATCATGATTATCTGGGTTGTGAAGATCTTTTTTGTGTATAGTTCTTCTATGTATTCTTGCCACCTCTTCTCAATATCACCTGTTTTTTTTAGATCCATACCATTTCTGTCTTTAATTGTGCTCATCTTTGCATGATATGTTCC
>SJXQ01003735.1:0-14357 GCA_006408695.1 Aepyceros melampus | reverse complement strand
TCAACTCTCACATCTGTACATGACCACAGGAAAAACCATAGCCTTGACTAGACGGACCTTAGTCGGCAAAGTAATGTCTCTGCTTTTGAATATGCTATCTAGGTTGGTCATAACTTTTCTTCCAAGGAGTAAGAGTCTTTTATTTATTTTTTTTTTGAGTCTTTTAATTTCATGGCTGCAATCACTATCTGCAGTGATTTTGGAGCCCAAGAAAATAAAGTCTGACACTGTTTCCACTGTTTCCCCATCTCTTTCCCATGAAGTGATGGGACTGGATGCCATGATCTTCGTTTTCTGAATGTTGAGCTTTAAGCCAACTTTTTCACTCTCTACTTTCACTCTCATCAAGAGGCTTTTTAGTTCCTCTTCACTTTCTGCCATAAGGGTGGTGTCATCTGCATATCTGAGGTTATTGATATTTCTCCCGGCAATCTTGATTCCAGCTTGTGTTTCTTCCAGCCCAGTGTTTCTCATGATGTACCCTGCATATGAGTTAAATAAGCAGGGTGACAATATACAGCCTTGACGTAGTCCTTTTCCTATTTGAAACCAGTCTGTTGTTCCATGTCCAGTTCTAACTGTTGCCTCCTGACCTGCATATAGATTTCTCAAGAGGCAGGTCAGGTGGTCTGGTATTCCCATCTCTCTCAGAATTTTCCACAGTTTATTGTGATCCACACAAAGGCTTTTGGCATAGTCAATAAAGCAGAAATAGATGTTTTTCTGGAACTCTCTTGCTTTTTCCATGATCCAGCAGATGTTGGCAATTTGATCTCTGGTTCTTCTGCCTTTTCTAAAACCAGCTTGAACATCAGGAAGTTCACGGTTCACATATTGCTGAAGCCTGGCTTGGAGAATTTTGAGCATTACTTTACTAGCATGTGAGATGAGTGCAATTGTGTGGTAGTTTGAGCATTCTTTGGCATTGCCTTTCTTTGGGTCTCAATAGTTATCAGTAATTCTAGTCAGGTAAGTTGCAGATTGCTTCCCTATTAGAATTTTTGTGATGTTCTTCTCATGGTTAAACTGAGGTTAAGGGCTTCTATGAAGATCACAGATGTTAAGTGCCAGTTTCATGACATTGTATCTAACCGACAGACTTCTCTGTCCATAGGATTCTCCAGCAAGAAATACCGGAATGGGTTTGCTATTTCCTACTCCAGGGGATCTCCCAACCCAGGATCGAACTCACATCTCTTACATCTCTTGCATTAGCAGGCAGTTCTTTACCACTAATGCCACCTAGGAAGCCCCATCACATCAAGGGTACACACTATTTGTAATGACTTACGATTGACCTTGATCATCAGGCTCAAGTAGGGTTGATCAGATTTCTCCTATAAAGTTTCTCTTTCTCTCCCACGTCCCATACTGTATTCTTTGAAATGAAGTCACTAAGTGCAGCCCACACTTTAAAGAGTAAGGAGTTATGCTCCTTTGCATAATTTGGTATTATTTTGTATGAAGAGTTTATCTCTTTATCTCCATTGATTAACTTATGCAATTATTGATTTAAATCAGTATGGACTAACAGATATTTACTTAACATGGCAATATATTATTTATTTTTTGTTGTTCAAATGTTTTCAGATTTTCCCATTAATAGCTCTTTCAGTTTGTTCCCCTACAAGATGCTCCAGGATGATTTGTTATATTTTTTGCTCTAGTACGTAAAACATAGACACATGAGAAGAATGACATGTAATGATGAAAGAAGACTGAAGTGCAATAAGTGCAAGCTAAGAAACACCAAGGACAGGCAGAGGAACTACCAAAGGTTAGGCTCAGGAAGAAAGGATTAGCTTCTATAGGTCTATGCTACTGCTAAGTCGCTTCAGTCGTGTCCAACTCTGTGCAACCCCATAGACGGCAGCCCACCAGGCTCCGCCATCCCTGGGATTTTCCAGGCAAGAACACTGGAGTGGGTTACCATTTCCTTCTACAGGTCTACAGTAGCCCCTTAATTATGACATCTACTCTCCAGAACCTTCAAAGAATAAATTTCTATTGTTTTAAGCCAAACAGTTCATGGTACTTTATCATGAAAGTCCTAAGAAACTAATATATCCACCTGAAACCTGCCTGATATGATTTTTCCCAACCAGTACATGGCACTATCATTCACCCAAGTTGCTCAAGACACAAACATGGGAGTTCTTGATTTTACTCTCTCATTCCCCCATCTAATTTATCAGCAACTTTATTGATTCTATCTCCCAAATATACCTTGAATCCATCCACTTTCATCTCCTCAGCTATCACCATAGTCCAGTGACTATTATCCCAAGCCTATATAGTGTGAAAAAAGTGAAAGTCGCTCAGTCGTCTCTGACTCTTTGCAACCCCATGGACTGAATAGATTCTCCAGGCCAGAATACTGGAGTGGGTAGCCTTTCCCTTCTCCAGGGGATCTTCCCAACCCAGATATGGAACCCAGGTCTCCGGCATTGCAGGCAGATTCCTTACCAGCTGAGCTATAGATTACTGTAACAGCCTCTGAATCACTCAATGCGGGAGACCCAGGTTTGATCCCTGGGTCGGGAAGATCCTCTGGAGAAGGAAATGGTAACCCACTCCAGTATTCTTGCCTGGAGAATCCCATGGACGGAGAAGCCTGGTAGGCTACAGTCCACGGGGTCGCAAAGAGTCAGACACGACTGAGCAATTTCACTCTTCACTCACTTAATTCTTACCCTTTTCCAGTCCTTTCGCCACACAGCAGCATGAGTTACCTTCTTAAAATGTAAATCTGATCATGTTACTTCTTTGCTTAAGAAAAAAATTCAAATTCCCTACATGAGTCACAAAGGTGCTAACAGGGTCCAGACTTGATTCTCACCCAACTTCCCCAATTTTGTCTTTGGTTGCCCTCTTCCTCATCTACAGTGCTTCAGCCATGATGGCAACTCTCTCCTGCTGCATGGCTTCTACCCCTTCTGTCTGGACCCCTGTCCTCTACACTCTTCATGTGGTTAGAGCCTTCTCAACTCTTTCGGGCCTAATAGTTAATATATTAGGTATATATTTGTGAGATAAGGGCTTCCTTCCTGGGTCGAGTGGTTAAGAATCTGCCTTGTAATGCAGAGGACACAGGCTGATCCATGATCGGGGAAGATCCCACATGTGCTGGAGCAACTAAGTCCCCCAGCAACAATAATGATCAAGTGCAGCCAAAATAATTAAAAATAAATAAATGAAATTTTTAAAATATATATATATTTGTGGATGAATATAAGAAGAGAATGAGTTCCAGTGCTAATTACAGCTATAGAAACTGTCACTCAGGAAAGAAAAAATATTATTTCCTACTAGTATTCAAATTAAGAAAGTGTTAAATAAAACTGCTAATATACTACAGGCAATTTATTGATCTTTTTATCATATTCAAGATTTCTATTAGGTCCAGAGGGAAGGATACTAATATAGAATTTAAATGAATATTGTACTTACAGACTTGGAAAATAGTGGGTCAACTCTTGAATTTGGAGACAACTGAATTGATTGTTTTCAGAGAAAATTCCCTTATGTGGGCAGCCCAGCTGGTGCTAGTGGTAAAGAATCTACATGCAGTGCAGGAGACATCAAGACATAGGTTCGATCTCTGAGTTGGAAAGATCCCTCAGAGGAGGAAATGGCAACCCACTCCAGTATTCTTGCCTGGAAAATTCCATGGACAGAGTAGCCTGGCAGGCTACAGTCCACAGGGCCACAAAGAGTCAGGCACAACTGAATGACTGAGCAAATATAGAAAGATATTTGACTCAGAAAATTTTTCTCACTGACAAGAGAAACATTCTTGACTCATGCCTCTGTAGAATTTATTCAACGCCTATAGTGTTTGCTCTAGAATAGAACAAATTATCAATGTATCAGGCATTTCTCAGCTATCTGTAAGGCCTCCTCAGACAACCATTTCGCCTTTTTGCATTTCTTTTTCTTGGGGATGGTCTTGATCCCTGCCTCCTGTACAGTGTCACGAACCTTTGTCCACAGTTCTTCAGGCACTCCATCAGATCTAATCCCTTGAATTTATTTTTCACTTCCACTGTATAATCATAAGGGATTTGATTTAGGTCATATCTGAATGGTCTAGTGGTTTTCCCTACTTTCTTCAATTTAAATCTGAATTTGGCAATAAGGAGTTCATGATCTGAGCCACAGTCAGCTCCCAATCTTGTTTTTGCTAACTGTACAGAGCTTCTCCATCTTTGGCTGCAAAGAATATAAGCAATCTGATTTTGGTATTGAGTGGCATTATCTGAATAGAGTTTTCCCTACTTTCTTCAATTTAAATCTGAATTTGGCAATAAGGAGTTCATGATCTGAGCCACAGTCAGCTCCCAATCTTGTTTTTGCTAACTGTACAGAGCTTCTCCATCTTTGGCTGCAAAGAATATAAGCAATCTGATTTTGGTATTAGAGTGGCATTATCTGAATAGCTCAAGTTGTTGCTATTTCTCCCAGCAATCTTGATTTCAGCTTATAATTCGTCCAGCCTGGTTTATCAATAAGACTGGGGGTGAAATGGCATGGTAAATGGGGGAGGTAGTATGCTCTCACAAGGAACATTCAGAAAGGTCTATGTGGAGAGGTAGTTTAGTTTTTGTTACTATAATACAAGTTTTGTTACTACAATACAAGTGTGGGGTGAGGGTTGTACTGTCACTGACATTTGTAAGAAGAATTCAAGGATGTTAAATATCCTATAACACATAAAACAGTCTACATAATGAAAAAGTGTCCTTCTCAAAATACCAATAGCACATTCTCCTAACCAGCCCACCTCTGCCATTATGAGAGATCAGATCCTTAATTTAAAGGTACTTAGTTAATACCTGAAGCATCATAATTCAAAATGCCATTCAGAGTATGTGAATTACACACCACACCTACATACATGCACGTCTCTAAATTTTACAGATTGGTATATTCACATTTAATGTAATTAGCAACATGGTTGAACTTATGTTTATTATTTTTCTATCTGTTTTCTGTATGTCTTATAGCTTTTTAGTTAACCTGTTCTTCTTTCACTGCTTTAATGTTAAATAATTTTTTGGTATACCATTTTAATTTCTCTGATTTTAAACTATAATTTGAGGTTATTTTCTAGTATATTTTTCTCAATTGGTTGCTCTAGAGATTAAAATATGTATCTTAATTTATCACAGTCTACTTAATGCTAATACCAATTTAATTCTGATAAAATACAGGAACTTGGCCACAACCTAGTTCCATTTTCTTTTCCTTCTTTTGTCCCACTATTATTATACATACAATATTTCTATGTATTATATGTGAAACAAACAATATCTTAACTACTGCTTTTTACAACTTTATATTTTGAAAAGATACTAAGAAAAGTAAGAGAAAGAATATTTATGCTATCTTTCACATTTACCACTCCCGGTGTTCTTATTCCTGTGTACTGACTTATGGCCTGGTATCATTTCTCTTTGGCCTAATGAACTTCTTTCGGTATATCTTATAATTTTCTCTGGGAGCGTCTTTATTTCATCCTCATAGTACTGCTGGATATGGAAATCTTGATTGACAATGTTTTTCTCCTCCTGCATTCCACTGCCTTCTGACCTCTACTGAAAACAGTTACACATTTTGTTGTTCCTTTTTATACAATGAGTCATTTTTTTCTTGTTGCTTTTAAGATTTTCTATTTGTCTTTGGTTCTCAGTAGTTTGACTATGATGTATCTAGGCATAGATTATCTTTATATTTATCTTTTTGGATCTAGAGGGTTTACTCAGCTACTTAGGATCTGCAGATTAATGTTTTTCATCAAATTTAGAAAATTTTCAGCCATTATATATTCAAATACTTGTTTTGACTCTTTCTCTTCTGTCCTTCATGGGTATACATTTGAGGTCTCACAAGTCTCTAAGGTTCTTTTAATTTTCTTTTAGTCCTTTGTTCTGTATTCTATAGACCGTATACTTTCTCTTGATCTATATTTCAATTCACCAGTTCCTTAGCTGCCATCACAAATCTTCTGCTAGCCCAACTACTGAATTTTCATTTCAGTTATTCTACTTTTCAAATCTAGAATTTCCATTTGGTTCTTTTAGCTGGTTTCTATTTATTAACTTAATTATTTAAATCAAGCCCAATTACTTGGGCTTCTCTAGTGGCTCAGATGGTAAAGAATATTCCTGCAATGCAGGAGATCCTGGTTCAATCCCTGGGTCAGAAAGATCCCCTGGAGAAGGGAATGGCAGCCCACTCCAGTATCCTTGCCTGGAGAATTCCATGGACAGAGGAGGCTGTCAGGCTACAGTTCATGACATCACAAAGAGCTGGATATGACTGAGTGACTAACACATTAATTACTGAAACATGTTTATAATAGCTGTTTTAAAATCTTTTATCTGCAAGCCAACATCCAGGCCTATTCAGAGTTAATTTATATTTGCTGCTCTTTCTTTGAGTAGGACTCATACCTTTTGTTGAGAACTGGAAATTTTAAATAATACATTATAGCAATCCTGAATTCTGACTTTTTTTTTTTCCTGAAGGTTGTTGTGGTTGTCTGAATTAAATCTGTAGAAACTGTCTTCCCCATGATGTGCAGCTGTTAAAGTATTTGCAGCTTGCTTGCTTTTCATTATTTTATTTTTTTTTTCAAGAGGATCTGCCTCCAAGAAGGTTCACTCGCACAGGTGTTAACAGGAAGCCTCTGTTGACAGAAGGCCTCAATTCCTCTCTATGATGGCTACTACACAGGGCTGCTTGACAGTGATCATAATCTAAGTAATCTAAGGCAGCAAGCAAGGAAAAGTCACATGTCTTTTATGGGGTAGCCTCAGAAGTCATATGTTTCTACCATATTCTATTGGTTATACAGACCAACTATAATAAAACATGAAAGATGACTACACAAAGGCATAAACACAGGAGGTGGGGATCACGGGGGCCAGATAGTGGTTGGCTCTCTCAGCCAGAAAAATGCTTACATATACATCTAACAAAATATAGGGATAGATATGTTTACTGAGAACTACAAAATGCTGATGAAAGAAAAAAAGATGGCCTAAGTAACCAGAGAGACATGGCAAGTTCATGAATTGGAAGATTTAACAGAATAAAGATACCAGTTCTCACAAAATTTATCTGAAATTGGTTTAATCAATTCCTATAAAATCTTAACAGGGTATTTCTGTAGATATAGAGAAGATATAGAAAATTATATATATATATATACACATACATATATAAAAACATATATAGACATGTTTCTAAAATTTATATGGAAAGGCAAAGAAAGTAGAATAGCTAATTTTGAAAAGAAAAGAATATGGAGAAATTGCACTATCCTTTTTAAAACTTACTACTATGTAGATTAAGGGCTTCCCAGGTAGCTCAGCTGGGAGCTGAGAGCAGAAGCTGCAAAGCAGAGACCCAGGTTCAATTCCTGGACTGGGAAGTTCCTTTGGAGAAGGGACAGGCTACCCACTCCAGTATTCTTGGGTTTCCGTGGTGGCTCAGACAGTAAAGAGTCTTAGTTGCTCAGTGTGTCTGACTCTTTGCAGTCCCGTGGATTGAACTTGCCAGGCCTCTCTGTCCATGGAACTTTCCAGGCAAGAATACTGGAGTGGGTAGCCATTCTCTTCTCCAAGGGATCTTGCCAAGCCAGGAATCGAATCTGGGTCTCCTGCAATGCAGGTAGATTCTTTACTGTTTGAGCTACTCAGGAAGCCAGAAGGCAGTAATGAATCTGCCTGTAATGCAGGAGACCTGGGTTCAATTCCTGGGTTGAAAGATCCCCTGGAAGAGAGCATGGCATCCACTTCAGTATTTTTGCCTGGAGAATCCCCACGGACAGAGAAGCCTGGGTCACAAAGAGTTGGACATGACTGAGAGACTAATAAGCAAGCATAGCACATGTAGATAAAAGTAATAAAGATAGTGATATTAGTAGATAGACACAGAGATCCATAAAATAGAATAAAGACTCCAGAAACAGATTCAAACACATACAGTCAACTAATTTTTGGCAAGGCATAAAAGCAATTCAATCAAGAAAAGACAGTCTTCTTCACAAATGGTCACCTATATTCAAAAATATTAACTCTGATCTAAACCTCATAATGTATACAAAAATTAACTCCAAATGGATCATAGACATAAATGCAATACTATAAAAATTTTAGGAGAAACCCCTTGTGACTTAAATTTACATAAAAAGTTAACAGATACAACCCCAAAAGTACAATCTATGAGAGAAAAAAGTCAGACTTTTTCCCTGTGAAAGATAGTGTTGAAATAATAAAAAGATTCCTTAATTTCTTTTTCTACTTTCTCATTATTAGTGTATAGGAATGCAAGGGATTTCTGTGTGTTGATTTTATATCCTGCAACTTTACTATATTCATTGATTAGCTCTAGTAATTTTCTGGTGGAGTCTTTAGGGTTTTCTATGTGGCGGATCATGTCATCTGCAAACAGTGAGAGTTTTACTTCTTCTTTTCCAATCTGGATTCCTTTTATTTCTTTTTCTGCTCTGATTGCTGTGGCCAAAACTTCCAGAACTATGTTGAACAGTAATGGTGAAAGTAGGCACCCTTGTCTTGCTCCTGACTTTAGGGGAAATGCTTTCAATTTTTCACCATTGAGGATAATGTTTGCTGTGGGTTTGTCATATATAGCTTTTATTATGTTGAGGTATTCTATTCCTTCTATTCCTGCTTTCTGGAGAGTTTTTATCATAAATGGGTGTTGAATGATCTTAGTTTTTTGAGCCAGCTTTTCCACTCTCCTCTTTCACTTTCATCAAGAGGCTCTTTAGTTCCTCTTTGCTTTCTGTGTAAGGATGGTGTCATCTGCATATCTGAGGTTATTGATATTTCTCCCTGCAATCTTGATTACAGCTTGTGCTTCAGCCAGTCCAGCATTTTGCATAATGTACTCTGTATATAGGTTAAATAAGCAAGGTGACAATATACAGCCTTGACATACTCCTTTCCCAATTTGGTACTAGTCCATTGTTCCATGTCCGGTTCTAACTGTTGCTTCTTGACCTGCATGCAGATTTCTCAGGAGGTAGTCAAAGTGGTCTGGTATTCCCATCTCTTTGAGAATTTTCCAGTTAGTTGTGATCCACATAGTCGAAGGCTTTGGCATAGTCAGTAAAGCAGAAGTAGATGTTTTTCTGGAACTCTCTTGCTTTTTCTATGATCTAACAGATATTGGCAATTTGATCTCTGATTCCTCTGCCTTTTCTAAGTCCAGCTTAAATGTATGGAAGTTCTTAGTTAGTGTACTATTGAAGACTTGCTTGGAGATTTTGAGCATTACTTTGCTAGCATGTGAGATGAGTGTAATTGTGTAGTAGTTTGAGTATTCTTTGACATTGCCTTTCTTTGAGATTGGAATGAAAACTGACCTTTTCCAGTCCTGTGGCCACTGATGAATTTTCCAAATTTGCTGGCATATTGAGTGCAGCACTTTCACAGCACCATCTTTTAGGACTTGAAACAGCACAGCTGGAATTCCATCACCTCCACTCGCTTTGTTCGTAGTGATGCTTCCTAAGGCCCACTTGACTTTGGACTCCAGGATGTCTAGCTCTAGGTGAGTGATCACACCATTGTGATTATCTGGGTCATTAAAATATTTTTTGTATAGTTCTTCTGAGTATTCTTGCTACCTCTTCTTAATATCTTCTGCTTCTGTTAGGTCATACTGATTCTGTCCTTTATTGTGTCTGTCTTTGCATGAAATGTTCCTTTGGTATCTTTAATTTTCCTGAAGAGATCTCTAGTCTTTTCCATTCCATTGTTTCCCTCTATTTCTTTGCATTGATCACTGAGGAAGGCTTTCTTATCTCTCCTTGCTATTCTTTGGAACTCTGCATTCAGATGGGTGTAGTTTTCCTTTTCTCTTTTGCCTTTCACTTCTCTTCTTGTTTCAGCTATTTGTAAGGCTTCCTGAGACGACCATTTTGCCTTTTTGCATTTCTTTTTCTTGAGGATGGTCTTGATCACTGCCTGTTGTACAATGGCATGAACCTCTGTCCATAGTTCTTCAGGCACTCTATCAGATCTAATCTTTGAATCTATTTCTCTCTTCCACTGTATAAACATAAGTGATTTGATTTAGGTCATACCTGAATGGTCTAGTGGTTTTCCTATTTCTTCAATTTAAGCCTGAATTTGGCAATAAGGAGTTCATGATCTCAGCCACAGTCAGCTCCTGGTCTTCTTTTTGTTGACTGTATAGAGTTTCTTCATCTTTGACTGCAAAGAATGTAATCAGTCTGATTTCGGTGTTGACCATCTGGCGATGTTCATGTGTAGAGTCGTCTCTTGTGTTGTTGGAAGAGGGTGCTTGCTATGACCAGTGTGTTCTCCTGGCAAAATTCTGTTAGCCTTTGCCCTGCTTCTTAAGGCCAAACTTGCCTGTTACTCCAGGTATCTCTTGACTTCCTACTTTTGCGTTGCAGTCCCCTATGATGAAAAGGACATCTTTTTTAGGTGTTATTTCTAGAAGTTCTTGTAGGTCCTCATAGAACCATTCAACTTTAGCTTCTTCAGCATTAGTGGTTGGGACATACACTTGGATTACTCTGATATTGAATGGTTTGTCTTGGAAGTGAAAAGAGCTCATTCTGTCAGTTTTGATATTGTACTTAAATACTGGATTTTGGACTCTTGCTCACTATGAGGGCTACTCCATTTCTTCTAAGGGATTCTTGCCCACAGTAGTAGATATAATGGTCACCTGAGTTAAATTAACCCATTCTAGTCCATTTTAGTTCACTGATTCCTAAAATGTCGATGTTCACTCTTGCCATCTCCTGTTTGACCACTTCCAATTTACCCTGATTCATGGGCCTCACATTCTAGGTTGCTATGCAGTATTGCTCTTTACAGCATCGGACCTTGCTTCCATCACCAGTCACACCCACGACTGTGCATTGTTTTTGCCTTGGCTCCATCTTTCTGGCTTCTTTCTAGAGTTATTTCTCCACTCTTCTCCAGGAGCATGTTGGGCACCTAACGACACTGGGGAGTTCATCTTTCAGTGTCCTATCTTTTTGCCTTTTTATACTGTTCATGGGGTTCTCAAGGCAAGAACACTGAAGTGGTTTGCCATTCCCTTCTCCAGTGGACCACGTTTTGTCAGAACTCTTCACCGTGACCTGTATGTCTTGGGTGGCCCCACATGGCAAGGCTCATAGTTTCATTGCGTTACACAAGGCTGTGGTCAATGTGATCAATTTGGTTAGTTTTTTGTGATTGTGGTTTTCATTCTGTCTTCCCTCTAATGAATAAGGATAAGAGGTTTATGGAAGCTTCCTGATGGGAGAGACTGACTATGGGGGAAACTGGGTCTTGTTCTGATGGGTGGGGCCATAATCAGTAAATCTTTAATATAATTTTCTGTTGAAGGGAAGGGCTGTGTTCCATCTCTGTTGTTTTGCCTAAGGCCAAACTGTCAAGCCTCCACCAGAGATTCCTGGACACTCACAGGCAAGTCTGTTCAGTCTCCCACTGACCTCCAAAGTCAAATTCCCTGGGGGCTCTCAGTCCCTTTGTTCAATCCCCAGGTTGGGAAATCTGTTGTGAGTCCTAGAACTTTCTTAACAAAGTGAGAATTTCTTTGGTCTAATTGTTCTGCAGTTTGTGGATTGTCTGGGGCTAATGGTGATCTCCTCCAGAGGGCTTATGCCACACGCTGGGTGACCCAGGTCTGCTGCAGCCAGAGACCCTGTCCCCACAGCAGGTCATTGCTGACATGTGCCTCCACAGGAGACACTCACACATTCAAAGTCAGGTCTGGCTCATTCTCTGTGTGTCTTCTGGGTCCTGGTGCGCACAGGTTTTGTTTGAGCCCTCCGAGCGTCTCTGGTGGTTATGGGGTTTGAGTCTAAACACAATTTTGGCCCTCCTACTGTCTTGTTGGAGCTTCTCCTTTGCTCTTGGACATGGGGTATCTTTTTTTAGTAGGATCCAACATTCTCCTGTGAATGGTTGTTCAGCAGTGAGTTGCAATTTTTGAGTTCTTGCAGGAGAAGATGAGTGCAACTCACCTCCAAGAGCAGGTCAACCCGAGTGCTCCTTCTAGGGGGTCCCAAGATCTCTAGCCTCACATTTCACTCGTGGCACAAACAGTACTCAGCCTAGAGTGGGCAGTGCTGAGCCTGCAGCCCTGGCTCGAGCAGAGCACAGGTTATCCAGAGTCCTGTAAGCTGCGGGTGAGTGACAGAGAGGAAGGCAGAGGACGCTGTGGAAACCGGCGGCAGAGCAAGGCTCAGGTCTTGTCTGGTCTCCCATGATGGGAGGCTGCTCTGAGGAAGCGATGCTTCACTGACGAATGGTTGCAGCTAACCCCAGGAAGGGGCCAAGAGTAGGGTAGCAGACAGGCAAAATGGAGGTAAGGGCTGCCCCTGGTGTGGTGCTCGTGTCCAGATTGGGTGTAAGTGGGGCTAACTGCCCGCTAGAACGAGGGAGAGACACTGGAAAGGTGTGGTCTGTTTGGGCAGAGAACAGGCTTCAGAGTCACGAGGAAAAGTAGCAGCTGAGGCTGGGAATGCTGAGCAGCCTTGCAGCCCATGGGATGGGTTTCCGCTTAGCCTGAGCACACTGAGGCAGCAGGGGTGGTGCCCGAAGGAGAACGGCACGACTGGGCCCAGATTCCAGAACCTGCAGCTGTGTGGCTCCAGTTGCGGGGAGCGGGAGGGAGCACAGGAGACCAGGGGCATGAGGAGCAGGGGAGATGGGCTGCAGACAGACAGGGGAGAGATGGAAATGGTGGCAGGATGTGGGATGGGCGTGAGGAACAGACACGGCTCACAGTGTTGCTCAGCTGAGGCTGGGAATGCTGAGCAGCCTTGCAGCCCATGGGATGGGTTTCCGCTTAGCCTGAGCACACTGAGGCAGCAGGGGTGGTGCCCGAAGGAGAACGGCACGACTGGGCCCAGATTCCAGAACCTGCAGCTGTGTGGCTCCAGTTGCGGGGAGCGGGAGGGAGCACAGGAGACCAGGGGCATGAGGAGCAGGGGAGATGGGCTGCAGACAGACAGGGGAGAGATGGAAATGGTGGCAGGATGTGGGATGGGCGTGAGGAACAGACACGGCTCACAGTGTTGCGAGTTAGAGGCCAAGAGGTCAAGGACCAAGAGGCCCTTTGTCGGATGGGACAGCCTGTCGATACTGACGTTTCCCAGGCTGGGTTTTGGGCTGCCAGGGCGTGTCAGCCAGGTGCCCACGCGTGCAGTGGACGAGGAGTAGAGGGTGGCCGTGGGGAGAAGGGCGGAGGACGGCAGAGTGGAGTGGCGGGCTCTCCCGGGGGCCCCTGACCACACGCGGGCCCTTACACTAGGGCGCCTGGGCTCTGGCAGCGGGGCTGGGACTGGCCACCGGCACAGGGGTAGCCACAGCTGAGTCTGCTGTTCACCACCGAGAGCTGCATACTTGGAGGGAGGCCGGCGGGTGGGACAAGGGCGTGCTAGGGCTTAGGGCAGGGTCTCCCCCACATCTGCCCCTGTCCGTTTCTCCAGCTTTTAAAGAAATATCTCCAGTCTTCAGAAAGAGGAAACAGCTCTCACCATTGACAATGTGGTAGAAGGGGCCGCACAATGGGTATCGCGGGCCCTTACACTAGGGCGCCTGGGCTCTGGCAGAGGGGCTGGGACTGGCCACCGGCACAGGGGTAGCCACAGCTGAGTCTGCTGTTCACCACCGAGAGCTGCATACTTGGAGGGAGGCCGGCGGGTGGGACAAGGGCGTGCTAGGGCTTAGGGCAGAGTCTCCCCCACATCTGCCCCTGTCCGTTTCTCCAGCTTTTAAAGAAATATCTCCAGTCTTCAGAAAGAGGAAACAGCTCTCACCATTGACAATGTGATAGAAGGGGCTGCACAATGGGTATGAAATGCCGAGGTAAAAGATCCCAGGAGAAACAAAAGTCGCTGTTGTGTTTTTTCCATATGACTATTAACACGTGTTGAAACTGAGTTTTAATCTGGGCTAGTAAACAAACATAATCTCTGAGCACCATCTCCTGGAACAATTTACCACATCACACCAGCCTCTCGTCATCCTGGCCTCAACAAGGCGCTGGACACCACTGCCTGCAGCTACAGGACAGGAAGGCCCCTGGGGGCCAGGCAACGCCTATTAGCCCCCTGTGCCTTCTGTCCCCAGGTGAAGCTGCTGCTGCTTTAGGTCCAGCCTATTTCTGCGTCAGCCCCCAGCTCTGCCCTACCCAGGGGGGCCGCTTCTAGCATCCCCGCTCCCTTTATGGCCTCCTGCCTGCATGGTGACCACTTCCTGTGACTGGCTATCTGCTCTTTGAGCCAGAGTTTGTTTCATCTTGGTCTTCTAGCCTCTAGAACTACAATA
>SJXQ01003734.1:0-10900 GCA_006408695.1 Aepyceros melampus | reverse complement strand
GGGTATCTCTTCACGGCTGCTCCAGCAAAGCACAGCTGCTGCTCCTTACCTTGGACAAGGGGTATCTCCTTACCGCCACCATTCCTGACCTTCAACGTGGGATAGCTCCTCTAGGCCCTCATGTGCCTGTGCAGCCACCACTCCTCAGGTTGCTCTTCCCAGCTGCCAGCCCTGGCGTCGGGCGTGGGTGGCTCCTCCCAGCTGCCGCCCCTGGCCTTGGGCTTGGGCTGACTCCTCAAGGTCACTGCCCCTGGCCTTGGGCTTGAGGTGACTTTTCCCAGCCACCCCTGGCCTCAGACGTGGGGTAGCTCCTCCCGGCAGCCGCCCTGACCTCAGACACTGGGTGTCTCCTCTCAGCCACCACTGACCTCAGACGTGGGGTAGCTCTTCTCGGCTGCCGCCCCTGACCTCGTACTCGGGGTGTCTCCTCCCAGCCGCCGCCCCTGACCTCGGACGTTGGGTAGCTCCTCCCAGCCGCCACTGACCTCGGACGCAGGGAGCTCCTCTCGGCCACTGCCCCTGACCTTGGATGTGGGGTAGCTCCTCTCGGCCAGGCTTAGTGAGCCAGCCTGCAGCTGCCTGCAGAGTATATCATGCTAAAATGCCAGGCTGGATATAGTACAAGCTGGAATCAAGAGTGCTGAGAGAAACATCAATAACCTCAGATACACAGATGACACCACTCAGAGTCACAAAGAGTTGGACATGACTTAGCTACTGAACTGAACTGATACAATGGAAGCTGGAATTTGAACCATGATTTTAAGGGGCTGCTGTTTTTTCTACTAAATTTTGGTAACTGAAATTTGTGCATTTCTGAATCAAACCCACAAAGAACAGCTCTTATCTATTTCTTTCTTGTAATAGCTAACAATGAGGGTGAAAATATGATGATTAATTTAATCCAATTAGGATGTACCTTCAGAGCTCATTTCCAGGATCCACCCCACATCACTGCTAAATATCCTTAGAATAGTTGCAGAGGATAACACCCCTGTAACCCACCTCCCCATCATGCTTTCTAGTTCTTGTTTATAAAGTCCTTGGAAAGCCAAAAGTCTTCAACAATATGGGGTATCAAAAGCCAGCTACAGCTTATGAAAGACTTGAGGCATGTGATGTCTATTGGATATATCACTAATGTATAAGAAACAAAAAAATCAAATATTATCAGAAGTAAAAAAAAAATGGTCTATGGCCTCAATTCCATAAAACTCCTGCTTAAATTTTCCTGTGCTTTAGGTGGCATCTTTCTCCACATTTTCTAAGAATTTCTTGAAATTCTTAGAATGATATCTATTATTTATGGCTGTCTACAGATTTCTGACACTTCACATTTTGAAAATGCCTTTCAAAATCTCCTTTCCCATATGGAAGGAAATACACACACACACACACACACTCCTTTTCCCCTAGGGTGCTGATCTGTGACATGACAGCCATTTGCCTGGTTTAGGTGGAGTAGAGACTCCATGGAGGTTTGGGGGATGATAGCAGGTGGTCTGAGTTTCTCAGCAGCAGCTTTTTGATCATGGCAGATTTGCAATGGTTTGGAGTTCAGCAGAATCAGTGGTGTCCTTGTCTGGTTATTTTGTAAGAGTTCTCTGGTAATTGTTCATATAAGCTCAGATATGACTAAGTTCTCCATCACTCCAAATGAATGTTTAGATGAGCTAGTATTCTTTAATATAAATTTCTTTTCTGTGAACTGGCTAGTGCCAACTTGGTCTTTTGTAATTAAATAACCAAATCTATTTTACAGTGTTTTACTCTTCTTGGATATTTAATTTCTTCTCCTTTGCTAACTCTTAGATATATATATACATAATAAATTATTAAGTCATCCTGAATACAAGTATCTCCATTTATAAACTGTCCTTTTCATTAAAATATTCCTCAATTTCACCCTTTATTTCCACTATACAATCTTCCCCTTACAGTCTCCACCTCTGACACTGCTATGAAAGGAACACAAATGTTACACTAATGATCAGCTGAAAGGAACACATTATAGTCCTAGCTGTAACTGACTTTATTGCAGGAATGTGGACTATTCTTTCCTTCTCCAAAATATCTTAGTTTATCAACCAGCTTGGCTTCCCTCTTTCTGCTCTAACTTCATGTATCTCTCACATGCTCTATTTTTTGTTTTCTGTGCCTCAAGTATCATTTTCAAAACCTCTCCCTACTGTTAAATAGTTGATCGTGTGTTAACTGTTTTCTCATTTTAACACTCATGTTAATAATGTTGTGTAGTAATACTCACATTAAAGGGCTACAAGACAAATAGGGAGGTTGAAGATCATTTACCAGGCACATGCCTGACGCGTGGTTCATACTTCAGTTCAGTTCAGTTCAGTTCAGTCGCTCAGACATGTCTGACTCTTTGCAACCCCATGAATGGCAGCATGCCAGGCCTCCCTGTCCATCACCATTTCCTGGAGTTCACTCAGACTTGTGTCCATCAAGTCAGTGATGCCATCCAGCCATCTCATCCTCTGTCGTCCCCTTCTCTTCCTGCCCCCAATCCCTCCCAGTTTCAGAATCTTTTCCAATGAGTCAACTCTTCGCATGAGGTGGCCAAAATACTGGAGTTTCAACTTCAACATCAGTCCCTCCAAAGAAATCCCAAGACTGATCTCCTTCAGAATGGACTGGTTGGATCTTCTTGCACTCCAAGAGACTCTCAAGAGTCTTCGCTAACACCACAGTTCAAAAGCATCAATTCTTCAGTGTCTTCTTCACAGTCCAACTCTCATATCCATACATGACTACTGGAAAAACCATAGCCTTGACTAGACGGACCTTAGTCGGCAAAGTAATGTCTCTGCCTTTGAACATGCTATCTACTTTGGTCATAACTTTTCTTCCAAGGAGTAAGCATCTTTTAATTTCATGGCTGCAGTCACCATCTGCAGTGATTTTGGAGCCCCCCAAAAATAAAGTCTGACACTGTTTACAATGTTTCCCTATCTATTTCCCATGAAGTGATGGGACAGGATGCCATGATCTTTGTTTTCTGAATGTTGAGATTTAAGCCAACTTTTTCACTCTCCACTTTCACTTCACCAAGAGGCTTTTTAGTTCCTTTTCACTTTCTGCCATGAGTGATGTCACCTGCATATCTGAGGTTATTGATATTTCTCCCACCAACCTTGATTCCAGCTTGTGTTTCTTCCAGTCCAGCGTTTCTCATGATGCACTCTGCATATAAGTTAAATAAGCAGGGTAACAATATGCAGCCTTGACATACTCCTTTTCCTATTGGGAACCAGTCTGTTGTTCCATGTCCAGGTCTAACTGTTGCTTCCTGAACTGCATACAGATTTCTCAAGAGGAAGGTCAGGTGGTCTGGTATTCCCATCTCTTTCAGAATTTTCCACAGTTACTAGCTAACAAATCTTTCACATTTCTAGTTCTCTTTCTCTTCTCTGCTTCTTTCTTATTCTCCCTGGTGTTCTAATCTCAAATAGTATATTTAGCTTTATTATTTTGTGTCAAACAGCTTGTTACTGATTTAAAGTAACAAAAAGTCAGCTTAAATGTGCTTAACACTATAAAAGTTGTTTTTTTTTTTCCTAACCCACATAACTGGAAACACAGTATTACATGAGGTTTGAAGTCATGGGCTCCACATCACTGCCTTTCTTTATACATTGGTGCCATGCATACTTTCTCTCATGGTCATAAGATGATTGCCAGGTGTGCCTGGGATGCATTTCACTGGGAGAGAGAAAAATAAGGCCCTTCTGTCTTTTACCCAAGAACAAAACATTTGTTTTCCTAGATGTTTTCCATAAAAGTCTTTTCCTGTCTCAGCGGTTCACATTAGTTTTACATTTACTATGAAGCAACAGTTAGAACTGGACATGGAACAACAGACTGGTTCCAAATTGGAAAAGGAGTACATCAGGGCTGTATATTGTCACCCTGCTTATTTAACTTATATGCAGAGTATATCATGAGAAATGCTGGGCAAGCTAGAATCAAGATTTCTGGGAGAAATATCAATAACCTCAGATATGCAGATGACACCACCCTTATGGCAGAAAGTGAAGAAGAACTAAAGAGCCTCTTGATGAAAGTGAAGAAGAGAGTGAAAATATTGGCTTAAAACTCAACATTCAAAGAACTAAGATCATGGCACCTGGTCCTGTCACTTCAGGACAAATAGTTGGGGAAACAGTGGAAACAATGGCTGACTTTATTTTTCTGGGGTCCAAAATCACTGCAGATGGTGATTGCAGCCATGAAATTAAAAGACACTTACTTCTTGGAAGGAATGTTATGACCAACCTAGATAGCACATTCAAAAGCAGAGATATTATTTTGCCAACAAATGTCCATCTAGTGATGGCTATGGTTTTTCCAGTGGTCATGTATGGATGTGAGAGTAGGACTCTAAAGAAAGCTGAGTGCCAAAGAAGTGATGCTTTGAACTGTGGTGTTGGAGAAGACTCCTGAGAGTCCCTGGGACTGCAAGGAGATCCAAGCAGTCCATTCTAAAGCAGATCAGTCCTGGGTGTTCATTGAAAGGACTAATGTTGAAGCTGAAACTCCAATACTTTAGCCACCTGATGCGAAGAGCTGACTCATTTGAAAAGACTCTAATGCTGGGCAAGATTGAGAGCAGGAGGAGAAGGGGATGACAGAGGATCAGATGGTTGGATGGTATCACCGACTCGGTGAACATGGGTTTGGGTAGACTCTGGGAGTTGGTGATGGACCGGGAGGCCTGATGTGCTGCGGTTCATGGGGTCGCAAAGTATCCAACATGACTGAGCGACTGAACTGAACTGAACTGAACTAAATAATGGAAAAGAAAAACAAAAACAAAAACAAAAAACAATGAGTAGCCATGTCTAATTAGGACTTACTTCTGGAGTTATTTTCAGATAAGTGAAGCTGCTGATTCTGCTAATCCCCTAATGACAATAATCTGTCATCTGATAGATGCAGCTGCATATATCAGAACCATCCATAGCCATCCTTGTAGTTCTCCAATCTGGTTCCACCATCCCCTTAACCATATTGCAGCACACATAGGGCAGAGGCACACTGGCTCTTGGATAGTCATCTATGGTGTCCATTCTCTACTACATCTGAAATGGAATCCATATTCCAATATGTTACCATAGAGGTAAAAAAGAAGTTCTTAAACTGCTCAGAATGAAGTCTACCCACATATCCATATACCCAGTAATCTCTTTTCTCTTCAGTATAATAATAAGGAATGAAGTGCTTCATCTTTGTCCTGACATCTTCATCCGACATCATTCACCCTTCCTAGTGCACACACACACACACACACACACACTTTTACAGATGTGTCTTAAGCTTGGCAACATTATACAATATCTTACTATCATTAATTGAAAGAAATTGTATTTTCTGAACCTTTCAGAGCAATAATCACTAAACAATTATGAAAAATATATTTTCTCTTGTGATACAGGCTAAATTTTATAAAATATTATAATCATCAAGTAGGGGAAAGACACTTTAATAGCTTATGAAACTACCTTTCATTTCCTGTTTATTTTCTCTTGTTTAACCATAAGTTTTGACTTTTGTTATTTATGATAATAAAATCAATTTGGTTCAACAATAAGTCAAAGAAACCTTAAGCATTTTGAAAAAGGTTAGTCTAAAATGATACAGAGAAAACAATTCCTTGCCTACTGTAATTTCCTGCTTGGCTGCACAACCATTTTCTGCCAGCAACTGAATGGATAAGAAAGCTAAAATATTTCTGAGGTGGGTCTTACAGCTAAATTCATCTTTAAAAAAAAAAAAAAACTTTGACTTTGTCAATAGAATTGTTATTTTCTTTTTTTGGTAGATGTTCTTTTTGAACATTTTATTTTCTGTATGTAGCAAATTAAACACACATACACACACAGCAGAAAGAAGCCTGCATTTTTTTTCCTTTTAAAATATTTAATCTCTGTTTTAGACAATGAAATTAATAATACTCCTTAGTTCAGAATATATTACCCTAACCTGTAGTGTAAATTTCTTTTTTGGTCTGTTTAGTTTTTTGTTTGTTTGTTTGTTTGTTTGTTCTTTGTTGTTGTTGTTTTTTAATTCTCTGCCCTAGTACATCTACTTCCCACTCATAGGTATCTATTCAATACTTCTGATCATTGTTTCTTTACTTCTTTCACACTGTATTATGTATTTTGTGATTTGAAAGTACATTTTTATGATTTGAAAAACTGGTTCCTGTTTTCTATATGTTGTAGAGTATCCCACTGAACATATATCAGCGTCCTCTTTGATTAGAAACACAGGTTGCCTTCATCTCCCACTTCCACAACAAAAGTTAAGCCAAATTGTTTTCTTTCCAGAATTCCTGCACCAGTGTGCTCTAACAGTGCTAATATACTGCATGCCAATGTTTGCTACTATATTCTTCCCTTCTTTTGCCTTTTTGGTGAATGCAAAGCTCAGAAACATGCACTAAGTTTTGTGTGAAACATTCATAATAACTCCATCATCTTATGAATTCCTTATTGACTTTCAATAACCTGTGTCAATGCTTTCTACCATCCAAAACTGAAGTGGTTTCAGAAAGAAAAACTGAGACTAATGCTGAGATTTCTAAAGGGCAGGAGAGAAAGATTCAGGAGAAAGAGAAAAAAGCTATAGATATAATTATCTATCCTTTTGCCTTTCTCGATTATTGTATACAGAAATTGCCATTTTTATGTCATTAATTCATATGCCTAGAGTCAGGCATCAGTGTCCACCACTGAAGATGATGAAGGGCCTGTGCTGGTATAGTCATCCATATCATTCCTGCCAATGCCTCTGGCAGAAACATGACTTCTGATTACCAACGAGTGCTGTGACCCGCACAGCCAGTATTAGTGCCATATGTGACTGTCATAGCACTGTAACGGGAGTGCTTGCCTCCAGCGCTCCTGCTGTCAGCAGCATTGTCACCAGCCTCAATAGCATTGCCAATGCCAGTTAACGCAAGTGTGATGCCTGTCTCTACCACCCTGGAACCAAAGCTCTAACCACCTGTGACCTAATCAAAATCCAACCTAGTGCTCACCAAAATTCATAGAAATAATTTTAAAATAATTTTTAAATTTTTGTTTTATTTGCATTTCCTAAGCTAAGATATTGAGTATACATTTATAGTAATTCAGCATTAATTTACTCTTAAACTTACTTTCTAAGTTTCTTGATCCTATAGGATAACTCTCATCAGGTTGCTTATTTTATCATAAAATTGTTCTGAAATTAATAAATGTAAAAGTAGATCTGGTTTGCAGAGCAAACAAAACTGTTTCTCAGAGTGGGGCCCTTGTGACAGAAGGTGGAAAGACTTTAGAAGTGTTATAAGAGATAGAGAGGATAATGGCATCCCACTCCAGTACTCTTGCCTGGAAAATCCCATGAACGGAGGAGCCTGGTAGGCTGAAGTCCATGGTAAGTGACTTAGCAGTAGCAGTAGCAGTAGCAATTATAAGAGAGATACAGATAGAATTATCTTTTATCAGAAGGAAAAGTGTTTTGTTTTGTTTTGTTTTAAGTATTTTTTTTTCAGAAAGCAGCAAACATTTTAGTGTCTCAGTTATAATGAAAAAACTAATAGTGACTGATATGAAATATGAATAATGATATACCTAATAGCTCATAAAAATTTAAAGCAATGTGATCACACTTAAATTTTTATTGGGAATATTAGCTGAAAGATAAAATAGAAATAAAAAAGGTGGCAGTGACATAATTGAATAGAACATACTGACAGAAACTTCCAGCTACACTTTGCCCAACAGTATATAGCAGGAGACACACAAGGTCTTTCAGAGCTTAGACCTTTAATGTTGAAAAATTTGACTTTGGAAAGAAAGATGTTGGTCTAGGATACTGTTTCTCCAAGTTTATTTAATGTATAAATCTATATTAAAAAGGAAATATGAGTCTTCCAATGTTAAGCTAAATTATTTTGATTATAATGTTACTTAAATATGTATAAACATAAACCCTTAATGTTACAGCTTTTATACAACCATAAAACTAAAGCAAATATATACATTACATAAAATAAAAAAAACAACAAAGTCAATAAAATTCAAATTAGCAACATTTTTTAAAGTGTCAGTTGAGGTTTTTCTGAACTAAATTGCCACTCACTAAAGGAATATGCTATTGACTACCAGGTACCGATTCTTTTGAGTCAGCATTCTTCTACTTCCCTGAGCCCTTGAAGGACTCAATTTCCACCACATTTCCCTATTCCAGGGAGTGTGGAAAATTCCTTTGTAAAGGATGCTGTGACTCAATTGACTTTCAGTTGGCATAAAGTCATCTTTTACTTATTAAATTTACTTCTTTTCTAATTATACTAAGACAATTAAAGTTTTACTTTTGGAGCCAGCATAATTTTAGGCACAAACAAAAATGCTTATTCTGAAAGAGTATGGATTTACTTGGTTTTACATTGGCCATCCAAACAATCTGAATATGCTTGCTGCTGCTAAGTCGCTTCAGTCGTGTCTGACTCTGTGTGACCCCATAGATGGCAGCCCACTAGGCTCCTCTGTCCCCAGGATTCTCCAGGCAAGAACACTGGAGTGGGTTGCCATTTCCTCATATTGGCCATCCAAACAATCTGAATATGCTTAGATTTGCTTATGTCATTGAAATAAACACACTCATATTCATGCACACACACACTCAGTTAAATCTCAGGATTACTTCATTTTGATTTAGCTGAAAGATAGAAGGAAAAATTATAATATGCAGAAAGCTAGAGCACTAGAAATAAATGAACATGATGAAAGGAAATATTCTAACATGGGAAACTGAGAAAGTTTTATTAATTGGATCCTATTGCTTTCATCACACACAAAAAATTGTTGAGCATTAATCTTTGATATAGTACAGATCTGGAGGAACTGGCCTACAAAGATAAATGATTCATTTGTGTACACTAAAGAAAATTAAACTCAGAATAAGACATCTTCACAAAAGGCTAAGTATATATAAGGTGGTGATGGTTTTAATTGTCACATGTATAAGTTACATTCAGCAATTAAAATAAGAGTGTTGGTAAATAAACCTTGATGTGTCAGTTTGCTATAGCATATCTCTGGCTCATTGAGTAGTTCTTTGAAAAAGATTTTAAGCTTCAATTTAATTGTACATTTGAAACAACAAGGGAAAATTTAAAAGCATCTCGTCTCCAATATTCCATTAGTTTATTGCCCTCAGAAATGTTTTCAACATTCTGTTAATTTTTGTGCTTTGGACACAAGCAACAGAAATCAACTGTAGTTAATGCTAGTAATTATATGGAATCATGTATGAAACTTTGTTTTTGACAATTTAAATTAATTTTTATTTTTTAGTTTGTTTTGCTTTACAATACTGCATTCGCTTTGCTATACATTGACATGAATCAGCCACGAGTGTACATGAACTCCCAATCCCAACCTCCACCTCCCCGCTCCCGCCCCACACCATCTCTCTGGATTATCCCCGTGCCTCAGTCCCAAGCATCTTACATCCTGCATCGAACCTAGGCTGGCGATTCATTTCACTTATGATATCATACATGTTGCACTGCCATTCTCCCAAATCATCCCTACCTCTCCCTCTCCCACAGAGTCCAAAAGGCTTTTGAAAACATTATAGAATTTTAAAAAATCTTTGACATGAATCAGCCACGAGTGTACATGAACTCCCAATCCCAACCTCCACCTCCCCGCTCCCGCCCCACACCATCTCTCTGGATTATCCCCGTGCCTCAGTCCCAAGCATCTTACATCCTGCATCGAACCTAGGCTGGCGATTCATTTCACTTATGATATCATACATGTTGCACTGCCATTCTCCCAAATCATCCCTACCTCTCCCTCTCCCACAGAGTCCAAAAGGCTTTTGAAAACATTATAGAATTTTAAAAAATCTTTCATGTAATAAAATAGTTGAAAAAAAGAAAGGGTGCTGTACAATTCAAAAAATCAAAGCAACCAGAGAATAGTTCAGTCATCACAAAAATCAGATTTCTAACTATATAGACAGAATTAGTAGTAGTGGTGGTAGTAGTATTGAGTAGTCCAGGTGTGTCTGACTCTTTGTGACCCCATGGACTGTAGTTCACCAGGCTCCTCTGTCCATGTAATTTTCCAGGCAAGAATACTGGAATGGGTAGCCATTCCTTTCTCCAGGAGATCTTCCTTATCCAGAAATCGAACCTAGGTCTCCTGCAATGCAGGTAGATTCTTTGCCATCTGAGCCTCGGGGGAAGCACATAGAAAAAACTAAAGAATCCCTAACACCAGCCAGTTTCACCTATTATCTGTCCTTGCCTTTCCTTACTCTATATTCACTTTTTGGTAAACTTAGTCCAAATTTCCTAACTTGAATTTTTTTTTCTTTCTTTTTTAAAATATAAATTTATTTATTTTAAGGAGGTTAATTACTTTACAATATTATATTCATTTTGCCATACATCAACATGAATCCACCACAGGTATACACGTGTTCCCCATCCTGAACCCCCACCCTCCTCCCTCCCCATACCATCCCTCTGGGTAGTCTCAGTGCATCAGCCCCAAGCATCCAGTATCATGCATCAAAACTGGACTGGCGATTTGTTGCACATTTGATATTACACATGTTTCAATGCCATTCTCCCAAATCATCCCACCCTTGTCCTCTGCTACAGAGTCCAAGACTGTTCTATATATCTGTATCTTTTTCCTGTCTTGCATACAGAGTTATCATTACCATCTTTCTAAATTCCATATATATATGTGTTAGTATACTGAATTGGTGTTTTTCTTTCTGGCTTTCTTCACTCTGTATAGTCGGCTCCAATTTCATCCACCTCATTAGAAATTATTCAAATGTATTCTTTTTAATGGCTGAGTAATAT
>SJXQ01003733.1:130581-157186 GCA_006408695.1 Aepyceros melampus | reverse complement strand
AGTACAAAGGCCTTACAGACATACTGTGCATGTGTGTGTGTGAGCTCAGTCATGTTCAACTCTTTTTGATCCCATGGACTATAGCCTTCCAGGTTCCTCTGTCCATGGGATTTTTCCAGCAAGAATACTGGAGTGGCTTGCCATTTCCTTCTCCAGGGGATCTTCCCGACCCAAGGATCAAACCCTCATCTTCTGTGTCTCCCGAACTGCAGGCAGATTCTTCACCCACTGAGTCATCAGAGAAGCTGATACACCATTAAATAAAGCAGCTACTGCAAAGAAATACGGGCAGAAAAATGACACCTTTGCAACCTGTATAGGCAGACCAGGAAGCAACAGTTAGAACTGGACTGGAACAACAGACTGGTTCCAAATAGGAAAGGGAGTACGTCAAGGCTGTATATTGTCACTCTGCTTATTTAACTTCTATGCAGAGTACATCATGAGAAACGCTGAGCTGGAAGAAGCACAAGCTGGAATGAAGATTGCCGGAGGAATATCAATAACCTCAGATATGCAGATGACACCACCCTTATGTCAGAAAGTGAAGAGGAACTAAAAAGCCTCTTTATGAAATTGAAGAGGAGAGTGAAAAGGTTGGCTTAAAGCTCAACATTAAGAAAATGAAGATCATGGCATCTGGTCTCATCACTTCATGGGAAATAGATGGGGAAACAGTAGAAACAGTGTCAGGCTTTATTTTTTTGGGGCTCCAAAATCACTGTAGATGGTGACTGCAGCCATGAAATTAAAAGACGCTTACTCCTTTGAAGAAAAGTTATGACCAACCTAGATAGCATATTTTAAAGCAGAGACATTATTTTGCCAACAAAGGTCCGTCTAGTCAAGGCTATGGTTTTTCCTGTGGTCATGTATGGATGTGAGAGTTGGACTGTGAAGAAAGCTTAGTGCCGAAGAACTGATGCTTTTGAACTGTGGTGTTTGGAGAAGACTCTTGAGAGTCCCTTGGACTGCAAGGAGAAACAACCAGTTCATCCTAAAGGAGATCAATCCTGGGTGTTTTTGGAAGGACTGATGGTGAAGCTGAAACCCCAATACTTTGGCCACCTGATGTGAAGAGTTGGCTCATTGGAAAAGACCTTAATGCTGGGAAGGATTGGGGGCTGGAGGAGAAGGGGACAACAGAGGATGAGATGGCTGGATGGCATTACTGACTTCATGGACATGGGTTTGGGTAGACTCCGGGAGTTGGTGATGGACAGGGAGGCCTGGCGTGCTGAGATTCATGGGGTCACAAAGAGTCGCACACGACTGAGCGACTGAACTGAACTGAACTTGTATATGAATACACAGAGCCTGGGAACAAACATTAGTTCATCAGAAGTGGATATTTTTTGATGGTCGTTTTAACAGGTGATTTACATATTTATCTTTATTTTTACCTATATTGTGTGAACTTTTCATAAGGGATACGAACTTTATAATTTGAAAAATTAAGCTAAGTGGAAAAGTTACTTAAAATACCAAACAGAAAATGCTGTAAAGAAACCACAAGGAAGAAACAAAAACAAATTTCCAACTCTGCTGGCACCGGCATCATGTTCCAAAGGTTAAGTCCACATTCTTTTTCTTGGCACCAAAGTCCTTCACAAGCTCTTCGAACCCTCTATGTGAAATAGGTTGCTTTTCTGGAATTCATAATCTATCAAAGGTATATGAACCAGAATGCCTGAACTCTTTGAGGAAAGAAGTTTCCCCAGACCAGCCCAGCACCCAGCACCCAGCAAGGCGACAGCAGAGGCGGGTAGCACCTGACTGGCTGCTGTGAATGCCGAGGCCTGATGGACAGGCTGGGGCCGGGCCAAGAAGAGAGAAGCCAAAGCTTCGGGCCCCGTCGTCCTGTAGACTATAGGGCTGCTGCTCTCATGCTCAGTCCCTGTTCAGCATGGCAACCACTGGGAGAGCAGGAATGGTTTGTCTCAGTGGGTACGCGCTAGAGGAGTTGAACAGAAATGGCAGTGCCAGCTGGGCCCACATCCCCAGGGCTGCCTCAGCTCAGCTGGGGCCATGGCAGGAGGGGAGGCCAAGGCTCCTGACCAAGCTGGGGCCCAGCAAAGCTCCTCCCCTCAGCTGCTGGACTGCTGAGAGTCCTCCCTCACGAGGAGAGTACCCCAAAAGCACCATGTGGCTAGATCTAGATAACAGGTAAAGACAACACAGAAAAGGCCAATGTTTACACTGAGATAGGCTCCTGGCAACAAATGCCTGAAACTGTATGATTCTGGAGCCATGTGAATGTTTCTTTGTTTTTGTTTTTTTCTTTGCTGCTGTTATAAACTAGCACAAACCTGATGGCTTAAAACAATACAATCGATCACCCTACAGTTCTTTAAGTCAGAAGTCCAACACAAATCTCCTGGGCTTAAAATTAAGCAGGGCTGCTTTTCTTGCTGGAGAGTGCAGGATATTCCATGTGCTTACCTTTCACCGCTTCTAGAAGTTGCTCACATTCCTTGATCCATGGCTCCTTCTCCACCTGCAAAGCCAGCATGCTGCAGCTCTCTGATCACGCTTCTGTAGTCACAACTCCCTCTGACTATAGTCAGGGAAATAAATTTCTCTGCCTTAACGACCTCTGTGGTTATTCTGAGCCTATCCAAATCATCTCTGATAGTCTCCTCATCTCAAGGTCCCTAACCTTAATCACACCTGCAAAGTCCCTTATGCTATGTAAGGTAACATATTGAGAGGTTCTAAGAATTAGGCTATTAACATCTTTTTGGGGATATGGGAGGAGACATTATTCTCCCAGCCACAGAAATGTCTATTATTGCTTATGATAAGTAGGCAGTTCTCTATATAAAGATCCGGAAAATATCTGATATATTATGAACTAGGAATCAGCAAGTTCAGTACATACTTATAGAATGTCCTAATCTTGTAGAATCTCCATTGTTCCCAATAAATGCCGAATGAATTCTCTCTGACCCACCCTCACCCATCATATCCTGGTTTTTGTGGGGTAATGATGGGGGCTACTTCATCCACTCAGCTCTCAGGATATTGAATGGCAGAGGGGGAAGTCCCACCTCAGTTTTGTAGTCATGGTCATTAGGTAGATTTTTGGCTAATTTGATAAATGAAAAGTTATCTTTTAGCACACCCATTTGTGGCAAATTGATCTACAGTTAAAACCATAATAGATAACAATGATAATAAATAATGAAATAAGGGAAATGATTGCACACTCACCAAGCTTTTATTTATTGGACCCCCTTTGAGCCCACACTCGTCCTGCTGTGTGTTTGATGGCTTTTGTGTATACATCTCTGGCATTTTTTCCCGTTTGTTTTAAATTTCTGATTGGTTACTAAACAATTCTTCCTGGTTTCTTCACAGTCCTCTTTAAGGAGAAGTCTTTAGAAAAGTCCAAGAAACCAGAAAGTAGAGAGGAAAGAATCTGATGCAGGTTCAACATAGGAGGGGTTAGGGTTAGGGTTAGGGTTAGGGTTAGACAGTCTGATTGGTCAGACGCAGGTGTCAGTCAAGCAAGCTGGGAAGTGGGAAAGTGGGGCTTAGAGGAATTTGCCGAAAGGGAAAAAGGACATTTGCAGGAGATTCTTAATTTTTGAGAGTGCTGCATGGAATCCCAGGCAGGATCAAAAAAATCCAAGTTGGAATTCTGCAGTTTGGGGTAGGTTCGGAGATGCAGACGCAAGGGCCTATGAAGGGAAAACACCCAAGAAAGGAGGCTGTGCCAGTAGCTTAGTCACTGGTGGGGTAGTCCCCAGGGATGGTGCCTAAGCCTTGGCCCCTGGGGTTGTCCCGTGCCCCCACAGTGACAGGGAGTCTTGGCTTCAGCATTTACCTAACCTCACTCTACATCCAAGCTGAGGACTGAGGCTAACTCTAACTCCATTTATGCTTTTAGTGGACACTGAGTTCTGAACACCTAATAAGAGCAGGCTCTGTAGTTATAACTTAAAAGTTCCTCACCTTCTAAACTATATACAAGTTTTCAATATATCTATGAACAGACGGGCTCCCTAGTTGGCACGAGTGGTAAAGTACCTGCCTGCCAATGCAGGAGAGGTAAGACACACGGGTTAGATCCCTGGGTCAGGAAGTCCGCTGGAGGAGGAAATGGCAACCCATGCCAGTATTCTTGCCTGGAGAATCCCATGGACGGAGGCGCCTGGTGGGCCATAGTCCATAGGGTTACAAAGAGTCACACACAACTTGGTATGCATGCACATGAAGGGATAGGCGCCAAGCTTAACTGTCTCCCGTGGGGAGGCGAGAGAGAGGACAGACACAGGAGGGCAACTGTCTCTTTCACTCGGTAGACCTCTGAGTGATTGCATTTTGGCAGCAGACATCCATCGTGCATTGGAATTAAATTGTAATTAAAACAAGAAGTGTCGGTACTCGCAGCACTGTGGTTACTACAGTTTAGTTCTGTACTGCTTAGTTTATTTTATACCCAGTCGGTATGATTTTCCAGCAAGACCACATTTGCGGTTGGAAGAGTGTGGTGGTACCACACAAGCCTGTGGGCAGAGATTCCTCAGCAACCAGATCCTTCATATGTCTCAACTTTAGTCTGCCCAGACAACTCTCCCTCAGTTAGTGATAATAGTACTGGGCTTCCCTGGATCTTGCCAGGTTTTTCCAGTCCTTGGCATGGCTTCTAACTCTCAGGAAACAACACTCCCCTCTGTGTCCCATTTCCTTTGGATCTGTTGCCTATTATATAACAGCACAAACCTGAGAATTCAGTCAGAATGAACACCTTAGGTGGCTGCTAATAAGTTAATTATTGTGCTGACTTGAACTCTAGGTTAGTATCTCCTGGTTCGCAGTCTAGAGTCTTATTCTGCTTTATTCTTACAGTATTTACATTTGCCACAAGCCTGCACTCAACTGACATAGCCTGTATTTAATGGCTCAGACAAGTAAAGATTCTGCCTGCAATGTGGGAGACCCAGGTCGTTCCCTGGGTTGGGAAGACCCCCTGCAGGAGGGCATAGCAACACACTCCAGTATTCTTGCCTGGAGAATCCCATGAACAGAGGACCTTGGTGAGCTATAGTCCATGGGGTCGGACACAGCAATACTCACTCATTCAGTGGAATTATCAGGCGAGTGTTCCTCCTCAGTTCTGTCTTGTCACAACAAAGATTTGGAGTGATGGACATTAAAGCCCTTGGCGTGTCACAGCTCTCGGGTCTTGGACAGACCGTGTTATAGCTCTTAGACAAATCAGTGTTGCAGCTCTATTTTATTTAGAAAATAGCAAGGGAATCCATCCTCGAGGTGTGAGAGCATGCCAACCCAAAGACGTGAAGAGAAGAGAGAGGGGGAAGGTGCCAGAGTGTGGGAGAGAGAGAGAGCGCACGCTTTGGCTCCTCTTTTTATATGTCTTTTCCTCCCCCGTGGGCCTACCCTATGTAAACTGGGCCAGCTAGGAGTGCTGTTTGTTCTACCTGAGGTCCTCATTCCAGTCCTTGGATCTTCCTTTGCTCTATTTTCGTGGGCTTTCGCCTTCCCTTTCTTTTAGCCACCACCATTTTGGATTCCTGTTTCCTATTCTAACTACCTAACAGAATTTAACACAAAAGACTGAGGATTTCCAGCCCCCAAACAGATCTAAGCAGGATGGGCTTTTATTTTTTTTATATTGAAGTAGAGTTTATTTACAATGCTGTGCCAACCTTTGCTGTACAGCAGAGGGATTCAGTTATACACGTATAGACATTCTTTAGAGCAGGCAGCCATCTTTAAACTCATTAAGCCAACTAACGATAGTCCTCTGATGTGCAGAATCACTGTGGTTTTAATTTTCTTTATGGATTTTAGATTGTTCCAGTTTTCTACCATATGCATACAGTACTTTTTCTCTATGGCAGAAAAAAATAAATGTGAATTTAAAAGAACACCCCAAACTACCACACATCGTGTGACTAGTTCCTGCTTCTCCGCATCACGCGTCTGCTCTTAATTCTTGCCCCGACCCAAGCCACCCAGTGAAACATTTCCTGTGAACCCCAGTGGATATTATGAAGCCTCTCAAGTCACATGGCTGGCGCTTGAATCATAGCTCAGAGGGAACACGGACAAGCGTCTGGATCCTCTGAAACTGTCTCTTCATCTGTGAAAGGAAGAAGGACCACCTTCTGGACTGTCATGCAGTTGGATCAGCAGCCTCCCGGACTTCACGGTGTGGGCGGCCGCCTGGGAGGGCGTTGGAATGCAGGCTCTGGCTTAGTCGGCCTGGGGTGGCCCCAAGGTCTGCACCTCTAAGCGCTCCTGGACAGGGAGCTGCTGCTGCTGAGACGCACGAGCCGCACTCCGACGAGTGACACAGCACCCGCGAGAGCCGGCACGGCTGTCCTCCCCGAGCTTGCTCCTCCCCTTCCAGGGGCCTGGGCTTCTGGCTGCTTGATGAGCCCGCCTCAGAGGAGTGCTGACTGAGCTCTCTTACGGGGCAACCTGACTCACCTGCGCTCCAGCCTGTTCCTATTTCCTCCCCACTTCAATGTCCTTACTTTGTTTTTTCTGTTCAAGGACTTCATTCTTCTTTGGCCGAACAAAGATACTGGTACCTATGCTTTTAGGTTATAATTTTTACTTAATTGATTTATTTTCGCTCTGCTGGGTCTCAGCTGCTCTGTGCAGGCTCTCTAGTTGCTCCGAGCAGGGTTACCCTATAGTTCTGAGGCGTGGGCTTCTCATTGTGGGGGCTTCTCTTGCTGTGGAGCATGGTCTCTAGTGCATGCCTGCTTCAGTAGTTGTGACCCGAATCTTGTGCAATCTTCCCGGGCTAGGGATTGAACCTGTGTCCCCTGTGTTGGCAGGTGGATTCTTAAAACGCTGGACCACCAGGCAAGTCCAGATTATATTTTAAAGATTATTGAGGCTCTCTCTCTCTCTCGCATGCTGGGGCGCTCTTCTCCTCGTGTCTTTAGATCGATGTGCCCTCACGCCTTGAAGATGGATTTTCCTGCTATCTTCTAAATAAAATAGAGCTGTAACACTGATTTCTGTAAGAGCTATAACATGGTCCATTCGAGACCTGAGAGCTACAACACAGTCTACCCAAGACCTGAGAGCTGTGACACGCCGAGGGGGCTTTAATGGCCGTCACTCCAAATCTTTGTTGTGATGAGACAAAGAATCGAGGAACATACACTGCGTGACCTCTATGGTGCCATGACTCGGATATAACCTGGCTGAAACAACCTCCGCGAGGAAGAGGCCAAGCATAGCCAGAGCCCATCTCAGCGAAGCTCCCGCGGTAGAGGTGGAACGTGAAGAAAATCCAGCGCAGGGGAAGGCCCATCGTGCTGGAAACTGGGACAGCAGAAAGCCCATGCGACCCAGTCTCAGATCCCAGAAGACCTCCAGTTAAGATGGGAAATAACCAATCCACTTCCCAGCAGACGCCCTTGAAATGCATCCTTGATAACTGGAAGCTGTTCGACCCTCTAGCTCTAAGGAAAAGTCGCTTGAAATTCTTTTGTGCCACTACGTGGCCACAGTATCCACTGGGGGACGAGGAACACTGGCCTGAGGATGGGACTTCAAATTACAATACCATCCTGCAATTAGAATTATTCTGTAAAAGACAAGGGATATGGACCGAGATCCCCTATGTCCAAATTTTCTTCCAACTAAGGGATATAAAGAAACTCTGTCTTAAGTATGGGATTGTTGTATGCCCTAAAAGTGAGCCCACTAGGGAAGTGGTGTTAGGCACAGGGAACCAAAAAAAGGAACCCCCTCATGAAGGCTCACCTCCCACAGCTCCCGAGTTGCCTGGTGCTCCTTCCTTGTATCCAAACGTGTCCTCATATCCGGGAGAACCCCTTCCACAAAAGCCAGCTCGAGTATGTCCCTTAGTTGAAACTGGAGGAGAATTCCGACCAACCTGGGTCAATAAGCCCTTCTCCCTCTTAGAACTAAGACAGATCAAACAAGACCTGGGAAGCTATACAGACGACCCAGGCAAATATATAGATACATTCCAAGATATTACCTTGGCCTTTGACTTGACGTGGAAAGACATCATGGTCATATTTAGTCAAACTTTATCTGACCCTGAACATACTAGGGTCTTAAAAGAGGCCCGGAAGTATGCAACAGGGCTTCACACGTCCAGTGATAGATACCCAGTAGGGGAAACTGCAGGAGAAGGCAATGGCACCCCACTCCATACTCTTGCCTGGAAAATCCCATGGATGGAGGAGCCTGGTGGGCTGCAGTCCATGGGGTCGCTAAGAGTCGGACACGACTGAGCGACTTCCCTTTCACTTTTCACTTTCATGCATTGGAGAAGGAAATGGCAACCCACTCCAGTATTCTTGCCTGGAGAATCCCAGGGACAGGGGAGCTTGGAGGGCTGCCGTCTATGGGGTCGCACAGAGTTGGACACGACTGAAGCGACTTAGCAGCAGCAGCAGCAGCAGCAGGGGAAACTGCAGTCCCCTCCTCCGATCCTAATTGGAATTATAATGACCCTGAACACATCTGAGAAAGAGATCATTTTCTAATCTGTGTGAAGGCAGGACTGAAAGCAGCCCAACAAAAAGTAATTAGCTATGCCTGGGTCTCAGCAATAACTCAGGAGCCCAATGAGAACCCCATTGCCTTTCTGGAAAGGCAAAAAGAGGCACACCAGAAGTTTACCAATCTGGACTTAGACTCTTACGAGGGACAGGTGATTTTAAAGGACAAATTCCTGTCCCAATGTGCATCAGACATCAGAATTAAGTTACAACAGCTACAACAGCAGGACCCTGCTGCCTCTTTAGATGAGATGGTCCAGACAGCCACCAATACCTTTTATAAGAGAACAGGAGAAGGAGACCAAGGCCCAGGAAAAGGAAAAAAAGAAAGAGACAAGGCATGCCCAGATGCTGGCCACCCTCCAGAAAAGCTCTATGGCAAACCCTGAGTCCTTAAAGGACAAGGCACGAGACAAATGCCTGATCTGTAGACAGGTGGGGCATTGGGCCAAAGAGTGTCCAAACCGTGACAAGTCTCCTAGAACGGCTTGCAACAAATGCCATCAACTAGGACATTGGGCGGCACTCTGCCCTAGGGACCCAAGAGCTTCAAGGTCAAGCGCCAAACCTACCCTCACGATGGTTCAAGAGGACTGAAGTGGCCCGCTCCAGCCAGTCCGCCTGTCACAGATAACCATCATGGGGCTGGAGCCAAGGGTACAACTGGATGGGCAGGTCAACAAGCTACAACATACAGTGCCAGTTCAACAAAGATGTAAAACTACAGCCGACCACAAAAAATATCACTCACCCTTAGATGGACACTGCTATAAGAACTCTGAGGCTTGAGACTAGCAAGAGGGGGAGGCCCAATACCCCTCGCCGTCCCAGTTCAGCAGGAAGTAGCCAAAAAGACCTCGACACCCCTATTCCCAAAGAATTGGGCCTCCTATCTCTTGAGTGGGGAATGTTAGGTAGGTAAAACAGGGAAAAGGTGTCCAAAATGGCGGTGGCTACAAGACAAGGAAGGGAAAAGCCCTCGAAAATGAAAATGAAACAAAAGAAGGTCCGAGGACTGGAGTGAGGACCTCAGGTAAAACAAACAGCACTTCTGGCTGGCCCAGCTTACATAGGATAGGCCCAGGGAGAGATAAACATATAAATAGAAGAGCCAAAACTAGCTCTCTCTCTCTCTCCTGCGCTCTGGGGTGTTCTTCTCCTTGTGTCTTCAGACTGATGTGCCCCCATGCCTTGAAGATAGATTTTCCTGCTATCTTCTAAATAAAATAGAGCTGTAACACTGAAAAAAAATTATTGAGGTATAATTGACATATGATAAATTGCACTTAGAGTATATGCTTTAATAAGTTCTACAATATGTGCTGCAAAGAGATCCAACAAGTCCATTCTAAAGGAGATCAGTCCTGGGTGTTCATTGGAAGGACTGATGCCAAAGCTGAAACTCCAGTACTTTGGCTACTTCATGCAGAGAGCTGACTCACTGCAAAAGACTATGATGCTGGGAGGGATTGGTGACAGGAGAAGGGGACGACAGAGGATGAGATGGCTGGATGGCATCACCGACTCGATTGACATGAATTTGAGTAAACTCCGGGAGTTGGTGATGGACAGGGCCTGGCGTGCTGTGATTCATGCGGTCGCAAAGAGTCGGACACGACTGAGCCACTGAACTGAACTGAACAATATGTATACACTTGAGAAAACATCATCATACTCAAGATAATGACATATCATCACCCGCCCAAAGTGTCCTAGAGCTCCCGATGCACCCTCCTACCCCTGGATACCAATCATCTGCTTCTGTTACATAGACTAGTCTGCCTTTCCTAGAATTCTAAATACAAAGAATCATGCACATTTACTCTTTTACTATCTTTCTTTTCCTCTTTCAGCCTAATTATTTCAGCCCTAAGGATCATAGCCCACCAGGCTCTTCTGTCCATGGGATTCTCCAGGCAAGAATACTGGAGTGGGTTGCCATGCCCTCCTCCAGGAGAATCTTCCCAACCCAGTGATCAAACCAACGTCTTTTATGTCTCCTGCACTGGCAGGCGTGTTCTTTACCACTAATGAAACCTAGGAAGCCTCATTTATTCTCTCTTTTTTCTTTCAGCCTAATTGATTCATCCACGGTATCGTGTGTACCAGTAACTCATGTGTTGTTTACTGCTGATAGTGTTTCACTGTATGGAGAGCCACTATAATTTGTTTATCCATTTGCCTGTTGATGGACCTTTGGATTTTTTCCAATTTCTGATTGTTACAATATAGCGCTTTTAACAGTTTGGTACAAGTCCTTGTATCGACACACACTCTCATTTTCTCTTGGGGAAACACCTGCAGTGGAGTGGTTGGGTCATATGGCCAGTGTTAAAAAAAGATTATTGAGGTATGAATTATATATGAAAAATTGCCCTTAGAGTATATGATTTAATAAGTTATACAGTATGTATACACTTGAGAAAACATCATCATACTCAAGATAATGACATATCGATCACCCACCCAAAGTGTCCTTAAGCTCCCGATGCACCCTCCTACCCCTGGATACCAAACATCTACTTCTGTTACATAGACTAGTCTGCCTTTCCTAGAATTCTAAATACAAAGAATCATGCACATTTACTCTTTTACTATCTCTCTTTTCCTCTTTCAGCCTAATTATTTTGACCCTATGGATCATAGCCCACCAGGCTCTTCTGTCCATGGGATTCTCCAGGCAAGAATACTGGAGTGGGTTGCCATGCCCTCCTCCAGGAGAATCTTCCCAAACCAGTGATCAAACCCGCATTTCTTATGTCTCCTGCACTGGCAGGCGTGTTCTTTACCACTAATGAAACCTGGGAAGCCTCACTGTCTCTTTTTTCTTTCAGCCTAATTGATTCATCCACAGTATCGTGTGTAACAGTAACTCAAGTGTTGTTTACTGCTGATGGTGTTTCATCGTATGGAGAGCCGCCATAATTTGTTTATCCATTTGCCTGTTGATGGACCTTTGGATTTTTTCCAATTTCTGATTGTTACAATATAGTGCTTTTAACAGTTTGGTACAAGTCCTTGTATCGACACACACTCTCATTTTCTCTTGGGGAAACACCTGCAGTGGAGTGGTTGGGTCATATCGCCAGTGTATGACTCAGTTTAAAAAACTTAATCTATTTTCCAAAATAGATGTACCATTTTACATTACCAACAGAGGAGTATGAAGTTCCATTTCTTCCACATTCTGAAGAATATTTATGACTATGAATAAACACAGTAAAAATTTTTTTAGGAGAGTCATTAGGGCCAAAAAACCCATTTCCATCATTCATCCTACTCATGGAAGAGAACACTATCAAAAGGCCATGTTTGTAGATTTCCAGAAGTTTGCTCTCGTAAGAGGATATAAAAAATAAGTAATTGAAAAATGTACTTTTCTGTCTTCACTGCTATTTTAAAAAGTATTTTTAAAATAGATTTTCTTAGGGAATAGATCAGATTCTATCTTGTAAGAATTTTAAGTATTACAGTATTTGTCTGTGATGTGGTAAACAAGGACTATAGAAGTTTCCACTAGCTCTCCTTCTTCCTATGCCCCCAGGGCAGTAGAAAATAATTCAACACCAACATTACAGGCCTTCAGTTCAGTTCAGTCGCTCAGTCCCGTCCGACTCTTCGCCACCCCATGGACTGCAGCTTGCCAGGCTTCCCTGTCCATCACCATCTCCCAGAGTTTACTCAAACTCATGCCCATTGAGTCGGTGATACCATCCAACCATCTCATCCTCTGTCGTCACCTTCTCCTCCTGTCTTCAGTCTTTCCCAGTATCAGTCTTTTCAAAAGAGTCAGTTCTTTGCATCAGGGGGCCAAAGTATTGGAGTTTCAGCTTCAGCATCAGTTCTTCCAATGAATATTCAGGACTGGTTTCCTTTAGGATGGACTCATTGGATCTCCTTGCAGTCCAAGACACTCTTAAGAGTCTTCTGCAACACCACAGTTCAAAAGCATCAATTCTTTGGCGCTCAGCATTCTTTATAGTCCAACTTTCACATCCATACATGACTATTGGAAAAACCATAGCTTTGGCTAGACGGACTTTTGTTGGCAAAGTAATGTCTGCTTTTTAATATGCTGTCTAGATTGGTCATAACTTTACAGGCCTTAAGAGCCTTAAATGAGTCAACAACAAACAAACAAACAAACAGGAGGGGAAGGAGTGTCTTTCCTCATGACATGGTATCTGACAATTATTCTTTTATGTCAAGAGAGCTAGAGAGAGAGCTGGTAGAGAAAGTAGGGAAAGAGCATCAGTAATCGTGGTAGATTCTCAGTCGTCACAGAACACCCGCTGTGTGCTCCCGGGGCTCTCTCTGTGCACATTCCCCTTCACTAGGTCTGTGGAGAGCAACCTGCTATCTTGAGTGTAGACACAGGCTCCACAGCAGGGATTACTGAAAGGTCTAAAAATAGGGGACAGGAGTCCAGATGACATTTCTTGGGCTGTCTGGGGAAGCACCACCCAACTCCCTTCAACTGCATACCAGGGTGATTTCCAAGACCTCTGCCACTCTCAGCCCCGTTTCACTTCCTCTTCCGGTATTCCACTCCAGAAAAGATCCTTGGACTCAGCCACCAGGTAACGTCGGCTCCTTTTGATGTTCTCTATGGAGAGTGGGTTTTCTTAAGGAGTCTTTGTAACACTGACACCCTCTTAGAATCTGTTGGTCTAACTTCTTTGTTTGAGCCCACAGAAGATGCAACCCAAGTTCATACTAAAATTGTCCAGTCCTCTATCTTCCAAGCGTCTGAAGCGCAAATGATGTTAGCATCGGGCCAGTCTGTAACCTCAGCCTTTGTTTTCCTATCCCTAAAAATATAACGGGGTAATTCCTACATCCTAGGGTTTATTCACGTATTTCCTCACATGTTCAGCCATTCCTTCCTTCATGAGTTTAAGCAGCCACTCATCTGTACACTCACTCACTCAGTTCATGAAGTACCTAGTCCGTGCCAACCACCATTCTGCTGTGCTAAGTTGCAGGGAGTAAAGTCCCTCGAGGCGGTAGATACTGTAAAGCTGTAAGCAGTTACTGCTTTTATAAGAGTTTTTACTATCAGTGGTCATTTCTCCACAAACCATCAAAGCAAAGAAAATTACTTAATTTACAATGGCAAGCAAGATACGGACAGGGTTTCTTGGCACAGACATTCCGAAACGCCTTTCCTTTTTGGAAAATATTCAGGAAGCAAGAAGGTCCTCCTTCATGCCAGATGGTTCTCTGAGCTGGCCCCATGAGGCCTCGAGGTTCCTGGAAACTTTTCTTGCCCAGAGAATCCAGAAGACTTGCAATGTCTTTCTGGGCTGGAATTGCGAACCGAGTTCTGATTCTCCGCAGCACCGTTCGGTCTCTGTCCTTACCCTTAACAGATCTATGCTTCAGTTTTCCAACTGAAAACCAGGCGCTAGGCTCCTAACTGGCTGTGGCACGCATAGTAAGCCAGTCCCTTAGCCTTCCCGGTGCCGTTCCGAAAAGCGAGGGTTCGTCCACACTGAAGTTCTAGGGTGAGCGGTTTGCGCCCCAAGCTTGGGCGCGCACCCGAGACAACAGGGCGCTGAGGTACAGGCAGCGAATGCACCGAGCCTAACCCTGCCTTCCTAAGCATCAGGAGACTTACTAGAAAATGAAACTGAAAACGGGGAAGCCTGTTTCTAACCTGCCCCGGCCTAGTTCGCCCGGAGACGTGTGACGACCCGGCGGGCATGCTTGGGCGCGCACCCGAGACAACAGGGCGCTGATGTACAGGCAGCGAATGCACCGAGCCTAACCCTGCCTTCCTAAGCATCAGGAGACTTACTAGAAAATGAAACTGAAAACGGGGAAGCCTGTTTCTAACCTGCCCCGGCCTAGTTCGCCCGGAGACGTGTGACGACCCGGCGGGCAGGCTTCCGATTGGCTGCCTGAGTGCGGACTATAAAGGCGAGCGCGGCGCTCGGCCGCTCACTCCGCCGCCCGCGCAGCTGCTGCAGAGATGGCTCCCGTCGTGGCCGTGGTCCTTCTCGGGCTGCTGTCGCTGTCTGGACTGGACGCCATCCAGCGTGAGTGTCCTCTCCTCTCTCCCCTCTTCCGGCAGCCCGTCCTGTCCCGATCACGCCCGCGTGGCACCCTGGGCACGGACTCTGTCCGCCCCGGCCCCGCTCCCAAGTTTTCCTTCCCAGCTCGGCGGAGGAGCACCCGGCTTCGCCTCGGGCGGCGGAGGCGGCGGGGTGCGCGGGGAGCGGGGAGGGGGTGCGACCCAGGTCGCCTGCTTCCCCGGGATGAGGGCAGGGGCCCCTGGCTCGCCCGGACGGTACCGCGTGGGGCGGGACGGAGTTCCTGGGTGCGGGTGTGGTTCGGGGCGGGCGAGGTGGGGGAGGATTCTCTTCCGCTGGTTAGCGGGGCTCTGGCAGCCCCCGCGCGTCTCTGGAGAGGGGGCGGGCCGGCGGATCCCAGGGTAGGGTTGGGGGCTGCGAACGGGCGGAGACGACGCGCGGGCTTTGGGGGAGTCGCCGCCAGGGTGTGTCGGCCAGCTGGCATCCTGAGGGCCTGGAGCTTCCACCGGGAGCCGGGCAGGTTCATCTGCCCCTCTGTACTTTTCCCCAAATAAGGGACCGAACCAGGAGGAGGCATTTTCCTGCGACTTTCGTGGAATGCCTTGAGGTTTAACAAACCAGTTCTCGTCGTTAATTCTCTTGTTCTCCTTACACTTCGCTTTTAATAACAGTCATAGAGGTCCCCGTTGACAGCTGTCTGTCCTGCGCTGTGTGCTGTGACTTTTTTAAAATTAATTTTTATTTTTTAGTTTGTTTTGCTTTACAATACTGTATTCGTGTTGCTATACATTGACATGAATCAGCCACGAGTGTACATGAACTCCCAATCCTGACGCCCCCCCGCCCCCCTTCCGCCCCACACCATCTCTCTGGGTTATCCCCGTGCATCAGTCCCAAGGATCCTGCATCGAACCTAGACCGGCCATTCGTTTCACTTATGATATACATGTTACACTTCCACTCTCCCAAATCATCCCACCCTCTCCCTCTCCCACAGAGTCCAAAAGGCTGTTCTATACATCTGTGTCTCTTTTGTTGTGTCGATCACGATGCTGTGACATTTAATTATGAAAGGGGTCTGCGATGTAAATATGGTGCCTATTATCAGTTCAGTTAAGTTCAGTCACTCAGTTAGTGTCCAACTGTTTGCGACCCCATGAACCGCAGCAGGCCAGGCCTCCTTGTCCGTCACCAACTCACCAACTCCTGGAGTCTACCCAAACCCAGGTCCATTGAGTCAGTGATGCCATCAAATCATCTCATCCTCTGTTGTCCTGTTCTCCTCTTGCCCTCTGTCCTTCCCAGCAGCAGGGTCTTTTCAAATGAGTCAGCTTTTCCCATCAGGTGGCCAAAGTATTGGAGTTTCGCTTCAACCTCAGTCCTACCAATGAACACCAGGACTGATCTCCTTTAGGATGGACTGGTTGGATGTCCTTGCAGTCCAAGGGACTCTCAAGGGCCTTTTCCAACACTGCAATTCAAAACCATCAATCCTTCGGTGCTCAGCTTTCTTTATGGTCCAACTCTCACATCCATACAAGACTACTGGAAAAACCATAGCCTTGACTTAGACGGACCTTTGTTGACAAAGTAATGTCTCTGCTTTTTAATATGCTGTCTACGTTGGTCATAAAGGAAGGAAAGTTACGACCATCCTAGACAGCCTATCAGGATGTCACAAATGAGGAAAGGGAGGCTGAAAAGTTGGAACAAGTTAACCCCACGGGAGATCAGCGGCAGACAGCGGGGTTTGAGGGGTCTATTTTCTGGTCTTTCCCTGTGTGGGTTTTATTTCAGTCTGGGTGTAAATTAAGTTTTCAGTTAAACCACTGAAGTAAAATAACTCTCCCCAGTACGTTAGGCCAGTTTCAAAGTAGGCCTGTCTGATACACTTCCTTCTCTTCAGTTCAGTTCAGTGGCTCAGTCATGTCCTTCTCTTTGCGACCCCGTGAACCAAAGCACACCAGGCCTCCCTGTCCATCATCAACTGCCGGAGTCCACCCAAACCCATGGCCATTGAGTCGGTGATGCCATCAAACCATCTCATCCTCTCGTCCCTTTCCCCTCCTGCCCTCAATCTTTCCCAGCAGCAGGGTTTTTTCAAATAAGTCATCTCTTCGTATCAGGTGGCCAAAGTATTGGAGCTTCAGCTTCAAAATCAGTCCTTCCAATGAACACCCAGGACTGATCTCCCCCTTAGGCTGAACTGGTTGGGTCTCCTTGCAGTCCAAGGGACTCTCAAGACTCTTCTCCAACACCACAGTTCAAAAGCATCAATTCTTTGGCACTAAGCTTTCTTTATAGTCCAACTCTCACATCCATACATGACCACTGGAAAAACCATAGCCTTGACTAGACGGACCTGTGTTGACAAAGTAATGTCTCTGCTTTTTAATATGCTGTCTGCTGCTGCTAAGTCACTTCAGTTGTTTCCGACTCTGTGTGACCCCATTGGACTGATCTCCCCCTTAGGCTGAACTGGTTGGGTCTCCTTGCAGTCCAAGGGACTCTCAAGACTCTTCTCCAACACCACAGTTCAAAAGCATCAATTCTTTGGCACTAAGCTTTCTTTATAGTCCAACTCTCACATCCATACATGACCACTGGAAAAACCATAGCCTTGACTAGACGGACCTGTGTTGACAAAGTAATGTCTCTGCTTTTTAATATGCTGTCTGCTGCTGCTAAGTCACTTCAGTTGTTCCGACTCTGTGTGACCCCATAGATGGCAGCCCACTAGGCTACCCCATCCCTGGAATTCTCTAGGCAAGAACACTGGAGTGGGTTGCCATTTTCTTCTCCAATGCATGAAAGTAAAAAGTGAAAGTGAAGTCGCTCAGTTGTGTCCGACTCTAGCCACCCCATGGACTGCAGCCAACCAGGCTCCTCTGTTCATGGGATTTTCCAGGCAAAAGTACTGGAGTGGCGTGCCATTGCCTTCCCCGAATATGCTGTCTAGGTTGGTCATAACTTTCTTCCAAAGAGTAAGCATCTTTTAATTTCATGGCTGCAATCACTGTGTGCAGTGATTTTGGAGCCCAGAAATATAAAGTCAGCCCCTGTTTCCACTGTTTCCCCATCTATTTGCCATGAAGTGACGGGACTGATGCCAAGCTCTGAATGCTGAGCTTTAAGCCAACTTTTTTACTCTCCTCTTTCACTTTCATCAAGAGGCTCTTTAGTTCTTCTTCACTCTCTGCCATATAGGTGGTGTCGTCTGCATATCTGAGGTTACTGATACCTCCCTCGGCAATCTTGATTCCAGCGTGTGCTTCTTCCAGTCCAGCGTTTCTCACGATGTACTCTGCATATAAGTTAAGTAAGCAGGGTGACAATATACAGCCTTGACGTACTCCTTTTCCTATATGGATCCAGTCTTTTTCCATATACAATTAGAACTGTTGCTTCCTGACCTGCATACAGGTTTCTCAGGAGGCAGGTCAGGTGGTCTGGTATTCCCATATCTTTCAGAATTTTCCACAGATTATTGTGATCCACACAGTCAAAGGCTTTGGCATAGTCAATTAAGCAGAAATAGATGTTTTTCTGGAACTCTCTTGCTTTTTCAGTGATCCAGCAGATATTGGCAATTTGATCTCTGGTTCCCCTGCCTTTTCTAAAACCAGCTTGAACATCTGGAAGTTCATGGTTCATGTATTACTGAAGCCTGGCTTGGAGAAGTTTGAGCATTACTTTGCTAGCGTGTGAGATGAGTGCAATTGTTGGTAGTTTGAGCATTCTTTGGCATTGCCTTTCTTTGGGATTGGGATGAAAAGTGACCTTTTCCAGTCCTGTGGCCACTGCCGAGTTTTCCAAATTTGCTGGCATATTGAGTGCAGCACTTTCACAGCATCATCTCCTAGGATTTGAAATAGCTCCACTGGAATTCCATCACCTCCACTAGCTTTGTTCGTTGTTATCCTTCCTAAGGCCCAGTTGACTTCACATTCCAGGATGTCTGGCTGTAGGTGAGTGATCATACCATTGTGATTATTTGGGTCATGAAGCTCTTTTTTGAACAGTTATTCTGTGTATTCTTGCCACCTCTTCTTAATATCTTCTGCTTCTGTTAGGTCCATACCATTTCTGTCTCAATAAAAAGCCCATCTTTGCATGGAATATTCCCTTGATATCTCTAATTATCTTGAAGAAATCTCCAGTTTTTCCCATTCAATTGTTTTCCTGTATTTCTTTGCATTGATTGCTGAGGAAGGCCTTCTTATCTCTCCTTGCTATTCTTTGGAACTCTGAATTCAAATGGGTATATCTTTCCTTTTCTCTTTTGCTTTTCCCTCCCTTCTTTTCACAGCTGTTTGTAAGGCCTCCCCAGACAGCCATTTTGGTTTTTAGCATTTCTTTTTCTTGGGGATGGTCTTGATCCCTGTCTCCTGTACAATGTCATGAACCTCCGTCCACAGTTGATCAGGTACTCTATCTATCAGATCTAGTCCCTTAAATCTATTTCTCACTTCTACTGTATAATCATAATGGATTTGATTTAGGTCATACCTGAATGGTCTAGCAATTTTCCCTACTTTCTTCAATTTAAGTCTGAATTTGGCAATAAGGAGTTCACGATGTGAGCCACAGCCAGCTCCCAGTCTTGTGTTTGCCGACTATATAGATAGAGCTCTTCCATCTTTGGCTCCAAAGAATATAATCAATCTGATTTCGGTGTTGACCATCTGGTGATGTCCATGTGTAGAGTCTTCTCTTGTGTTGTTGGAAGAGAGTGTTTGCTATGACAGTGCATTTTCTTGGCAAAACTCTATTAGCCTTTGCCCTGCTTCATTCTGTGCTCCAAGGCCAAATTTGCCTGTTACTCCAGGTGTTTCTTGACTTCCTGCTTTTGCATTCCAGCCCCCTGTAATGAAAAGGACATCTTTTTAGGGTGTTAGTTCTACAAGGTCTTGTAGGTCTTCATAGAACCGTTCAACTTCAGCTTCTTCAGCATTACTGGTCGGGGCATAGACTTGGATTATCGTGATATTGAATAGTTGCCTTGGAAATGAACAGAGATCATTCTGTCGGTTTTGAGATTGCATCCAAGTACTGCATTTCACACTCTTTTGTTGACCATGATGGCTACTTCCTTTCTTCTGAGGGATTCCTGTGCAAAGTAGTAGATATAATGGTCATTTGAGTTAAATTCACCCATTCCAGTCCATCTTAGTTTGCTGATTCCTAGCCTGTCAATGTTCACTGTCCATCTCCTGTTTGACCACTTCCAATTTGCCTTGATTCGTGGAGCTAACATTCCAGGTCCCATCTGTGATATTCTTACAAAACAACCCAGTCTAACACCCCCCCACCCCCACACACATGCACAAACCAGCCTAGCTCCCTCAGAGGGAAAATTCCAGGGGGGATGAAAATGTGTTTTCACTACTGTAGTAGTATGTACAGTACAATAACAAGTTATTAGAAATTCAAATGCAAAGAGGTTTCTGATTTATCTTCACTTTCAACTATGGAAAAATATCAGGGCTTCATTGTATTTCCAGCCTAGCTCTTGATGCAACTAGGGACACTTTCTTTGATATTAGGATGTTTCTAGAGAGATACATCTGATCACAGTGGCCTGGTCAATAGAGAAATGGAGTTTACAATATTTTTTGCTAAATTTCCATGAAGCGTCCAGACATGCATTCCATTAGCAAATCACCTGTTCTGTAGCAACATATATCATCAGCCGGGCAGATTATGGAGGTCCCTTGACCATGCTCACTGGAAATGCAGCTCCCACTGTCGCCTGCGTTGCTCCACTTGGTCCTCATGGAGAGTATGATCTTTCCCATTGGCCACAGTCCTCGCTCTTCCCTGTTGTTCTCACCCGGCCCAGCCCACTCATCTCAGGCGTTTTCCAGCTCCTGTAGGTGTTTCACCTTTGTTTCTTTGTTGTCTGGCTCATGAAATCGGGTTCACATTCAGATAGAGATTTGTCATATAAACTCTAGACATGATGAACAGCTTGTGTTCTGTAGAAATATACTTTGGGTTGACTCTGTTAGAGCCTGAGCAGGGAGTAACGATAATCCCACCTGCCGTTTACCGAGCGGCTGCCTGGTGCAGGGCTCTGTGCTAGGCACCTACTGAGAAGTCTGATGGGTGTGCATCTAGACAGGAGACCAGGAGGAAAGAAGTAAATGTGAGGAAAATAATTGATGGGGCCGGAACAGGGTATAGTAAGGGAGTTTTTGATGTGGCCACTCTGGAGGGTGTGTGAAGTGAGAACTGAAGCCCCCTCAGTAGACTGGGGTCAAATCATGTAGACTCTTGAGTGATAGAGGTTCTGTGTGCTGAGGAGCCATGAAGCCTTCTTGAGAGCCTCCACACAAGTCTTAAAAGATACAGCACAATGTCCTTTGACAGACAAAGATGTTACCGGAAATCTGCCAGAAAAAGCCTGAAAGGCCTGTGTAGGGGACTTACGTGGGAAAGATACTAAGTCATGGTGTATCTCACAGACTGGAGGTGGCCTTTTGCAAAAATGGAAGGTCATTTGGCCCGAGGGAAAGAGGAATTGGGAGAAATGGAGGATCCAATATAAACATCTGGTGCCTGACTAGCTTCAGACCAAGGGAGCCCCAAGTGGAATGCTCTGCAATTTCATCTGTTTTTCCCTGCCGCTCCTCAGGTAGTCCACAGATCCAGGTGTACTCAAGACACCCACCAGAAGATGGAAAGCCAAATTACCTGAACTGCTATGTGTCTGGGTTCCATCCACCCCAGATTGAAATTGATTTGCTGAAGAATGGGGAGAAGATGAAATCGGAGCAGTCAGACCTGTCTTTCAGCAAGGACTGGTCTTTCTACCTTCTGTCCCACGCTGAGTTCACTCCCAACAGCAAGGATGAGTACAGCTGCCGAGTGAAACACGTTACTCTAACACAACCCAGGATAGTTAAGTGGGGTAAGTTCTCAGGGTCTTTGGTTAACCGCTGACAGTTGTATCTGAGCACAGCCACGGCATAAAGCTGCTTTGATATAAAAACATCTGCGTACTGGGATTGTCAGGGAACGTTATTAACGCTCCGCGTAGTGGCGCCCTCTGAGAGAGCTGGGCACAGTGTGGTTGCTGAGACAGCGGCCTCCCTGCAGTGAGAGCGGGGAGCAGCAGCACCTGCACAGGCACTCCCAAGGCTTCTTCCCTGCGGCCTCCTTGGCTCTCCTGACAGCCTCGGGCACACCCAGGACCAAGGAGGGTCTCCGGAAGGCACGGGCCTTGAGTGCAAGCCCTGCTACGGTAGGGCCCTCCAACCCTGGCCTCCTCCAGCTCTCTGGATGGCTTGGGATCTCCGGCTGGTAGGAAACGTCTAGGTTTTTCCCCACAGGCTCCTCTGCCATCTTTGTTGATAACAATTTTAGACTTTTGTAGTATGCAGCATTTCAGAAGTCAAACTTAACTGTTTTCTTTCTCCATTTTCTTTTCCATAGATCGAGACCTGTAAGCAGCACCATCGAGGTGGGTTTCTAACCTTCAGGAACCCTATTGTAATATCAGTATCCTGGGGACCGTTACACACAGCTCTATTATGCTAAGCCTCACAGTCTGGAAGGCATGAATCAGGGTAACAATTCAGCAGGCAGAGAAGAAGCCCATGGGGTCCCATTCCCTGCCCCTGGGAGTGGGGGAGATGAAGAAGGCCATGGTCCTGGGTGTGACTTTCCCAGCATCACTAACCCTCTAAAGAGAGGACAGAGGAGCTGCAGGTGTGGGGTTACAGGCAGAGGCAGCACCTGCAAGTGTTTGCTCTTCTGCCATTTCCATGTTGGGCATCTCTGGGCCTTCAAAGGTGAACCGTCCCTCCCTTTGTGTGGCAGCTCTTTGCTAAATAGCCTGAAGAGAAGAGTGACATGGTTCTGCAGAGACACCATTCCTAAGTGTCTGGGCACTGTAGTTGGGTCTCAAAGCTCCCAGTCCAAAAGAGGAGAGAAGTGGAAACAAGATTGTTGTAACTCAGTGTAAAGACACTGTAACAGATGTATTGCAGCTCTAGCAAATGAAACAGGGAGGGATTGGACTTCTCTGCCACTTCAGGTGCAGGCCAGAGGCAGATAATCCAGCTTTTCTGGGAAATTGTATTACTCAGTGTATCTTGGCATGGAAAACCTATTCATATTTCCTGTTGCACTGTAGGACAGGGGAGTTAATTTGCGAGAGCACCAGAGAGTTTTGCTGACCTGCCCAGTGTCACAGAGTTACTAAGTGTTAGAGCGAGGATCTGAACTCTAATACCAGCACTCTCTTCTGTAAGGTTGTAGGAGAACCCATGGGATAAACTAAAAGGTTTGCAAAATCACCTGCAGGTTTATCAACAGAGATTTATACAGTGAAAGGTGGATAAGTTTGGTGGTGCTAGCTGTGATCTAAAATAAATGCATTTATTATTATTCCTTTTCTCTTTTTTTTTTTCAGATTTGAAGATTCTTCATTTGGTCTAATTCCAGATTCTCTTTCCTTGCTCTTTAATACTGCTGTGCTTTTATGCTTTATGCACATAATCAGAAGTCGTATTCATGTTACCACACGTGCCTCCTTTCTAATTCGACCTTGGGTGCTACATGTCCATGTTTCACCTGGCGAGGCAGGTGTCTGTAGTGGAAGCGCTGGCATCTTAGAGGTGGGGAAGACAATTTCAGATTGAACATCAACATCTGGGTGTATTCTGCATACAAAACTGGGTAATAAGATACTTATGCATGTTAAAGTAAGCCTCCAATTTTGTAACTTTGGTTACAATTTTGGGGAAATTTTGGAAAGACCATTTTTAGAATTATGGAATATGTTACCACACGTGCCTCCTTTCTAATTCGACCTTGGGTGCTACATGTCCATGTTTCACCTGGCGAGGCAGGTGTCTGTAGTGGAAGCGCTGGCATCTTAGAGGTGGGGAAGACAATTTCAGATTGAACATCAACATCTGGGTGTATTCTGCATACAAAACTGGGTAATAAGATACTTATGCATGTTAAAGTAAGCCTCCAATTTTGTAACTTTGGTTACAATTTTGGGGAAATTTTGGAAAGACCATTTTTAGAATTATGGAAATTTGTTAAATTTTAGAATCATGGAGCTTGTAGATGAAGGATTTTGCCATTTAAAATTTATGTGTTATGTCCTATATCTTGGTTGTGCCTGGTTTTACTATATATTTTGCTTCACTAGTTAAAACAATGGTAAAACATTGTGTTCAGCTTCTCAAAGGAACAGCAGCCAACTTCTCAATGTCAGTGGGATCCAGAACAGCAGAAAGTCATCATGAATGTGATGAAACAACTTGCTACCTAAAATTCTATATTCAATAAAGATCGTTAAAGAAAATGACCGCCTGATCCACATTATTGGATAACTGAGATTGCAGCACCTGTCAGATCCTCACTAAGATTCTGAATGATAGATTTGAGGCAGAGGGAAGGGCTAAAATGTGAGAGAAAAGGGAGAGTGAAGGCAGTGTATCAATTTTGTAATCTGAGTATGAAATAGTAATGGCTGCTAAAGTGGTTAGAAAAATAAAACAACCATAATCTAAGCGCAGAAAGAGTAAACAGTGTTCAAGTATTGGATGGACGTTTTGCCCTGAAGGGTGACGTCACAGACTTTTGGTAATTTAAATATGTACAGTATATTTTGGGGCTGTCCTCAGACAGAACATAGGCTGAATATTTAAATCCAACTAGAAGATGGCATAGGAGCTTATGGAGGGATAGTAATGTTTCACCTTTTGACATGGTTGGTAGCTGCAACAGATTTTGCTTTGTAATTTTTTGTTAAATGTACATATATTCTGCTCATTTTAAAGAAATCTTATATTTCACAATAAAATAAAATTTATTAATATAGTTTATGAGAGACTGAAGGATATTTCTATTATCTCAAAGATTCACAATAAGCACTCAGTTAATTTTCAATACTCAGTGAATTTATCATAAAAAACTCATCAGTTCAGGTAGTCGCTCANCGACTGTCAAGTGCACTGGCGGGCTCAATGCCTGGCATGAAGGATGGCAGGCACACTGGCGGGTGCACTGGAAGGCACGCTGGCTGGCACCAGACTGGCAGGCGCACTGACGGGCACACTGCCTGGCACGACGGATGGCAGGCACACTGGCGGGCACTCTGGCTGGCATCCGACTGGCAGGCGCTGTGGTGGGCACACATCCAGGCACACCGGATGGCAGGCACACTTGCGGGCACGCTGGCTGGCACCCGAATTGCAGGCGCACTGGCGGGCACACTGCCTGGAACGCTGGCTGGCACCCGATTAGCAGGCGCACTGGCGGGCACCCTGGCTGGCACCCGACAGGCAGGCGCACTGGCGGGCGCACTGGCTGGCATCCGACTGGCAGGCGCACTGGCGGGCACTCTGGCTGGCACCCAACTGACAGGCGCACTGGCGGGCTCAATGCCTGGCTCGACGGATGGCAGGCGCACTGGCGGGTGCACTGGCAGGCACGCTGGCTGGCACTCGAATGGCAGGCGCACTCACGGGCAATCTGGCTAGCACCCAACTGGCAGATGCACTGGCGGGCCCACTGTGGGGCACACCGGATGGCCGGCGCACTGACGGGCGCACTGACAGGCACGCTGGCTGGCAACTGAATGGCAGGTGCAATGGCGGGCACTCTGGCTGGCACGACGGAAGGCAGGCCCACTGGCGGATGCGCTGGCGGGCACTCTGGCTAACACCCGACTGGCAGGCGCACTTGCAGGCACACTGGCTGTCACGCCGGTTGGCAGGCGCACTGGCGGGCACACAGGCTGGTACGCCGGATGGCTGGCACACTGGTGGGCACACTTCCTGGCACGCCGGATGGCAGGCGCACTGTCCGCCACACTGGCTGGCACACTGGCTGGCACCTGAATGGCAGGCGCACTTGCGGGCCCACTGCCTGTCACGCCGGATGGCAGGCGCACTGGCGGGCGCACTGGCGGGCACGCTGGCTGGCACCCGACTGGCAGGCGCACTTGCGGGCACTCTGGCTAGCACCCAACTGGCAGGCGCACTTGCGGGCACACTGACTGGCACGTTGGTTGGCAGGCGCACTGGCGGGCGCACTGGCGGGCACACTGCTGGTATGCCGGATGGCAGGTGCACTGGCTGGCACACTGGCTGTCACGCTGGCAGGCACCCGACTGGTAGGCGAAATGGCGGGCACACTACCTGGCACACAGGATGGCAGGCGCACTGGCGGGCACACTGGCTGGCATCTGACTGACCGTCGTACTGGCCGGCACACTGCCTGGCACTCCAGATGGTAGGCGCACTGCCGGGCGCACTGGCAGGCCGAATGGCTGGCACCCGACTGGCAGGCGCACTGGCGGGCACACTTCCTGGCACGCCGGATGGCAGGCGCACTGACGGGCGCACTGGCTGGCACGCTGGCTGGCACCCGACTGGCAGGCACACTGGCGGGCACTCTGGCAGGCACCCGACTGGCAGGCGCACTGGCGGGCACCATTCCTGGCACGCCGGATGGCAGGCGCACTGATGGGCGCACTGGCGGGCACACTGGCTGGCAACCGACTTGCAGGTTCACTGGCGGGCGCACTGGTTGGCACACTGGCTGGCACCCGACTGGCAGGCGCACTGGCGGGCACCCTGCCTGGCAAGCTGGCTGGCACCTGACTGGCAGGCGCACTGGCGGGCACACTGGCTGGCAACCGAATTGCAGAAGCCCTGGCGGGCACACTGCCTGGCACGACGGATGGCAGGCGCACTGGTGGGCACTCTGGCTGGCACCCGACTGGCAGGCGCTCTGGTGGGCACACTTCATGGCACGACGGATTGCAGGCGCACTGGCGGGCACGCTGGCTGGCAACCAAATTGCAGACGCACTGGCGGGCACACTGCCTGGCATGCTGGATGGCACCCGACTGGCAGGCGTACTGGCGGGCACCCTGCCTGGCACCCGACAGGCAGGGGCACTGGCGGGCGCACTGGCTGGCACCCGACTGGCAGGCGCACTGGCGGGCACTCTGGCTGGCACCCGACTGACAGGCGCACTGGCGGGCTCAATGCCTGGCTCAACGGATGGCAG
>SJXQ01003733.1:37085-118659 GCA_006408695.1 Aepyceros melampus | reverse complement strand
TGGCAGGCGCACTGGCGGGCACACTGCCTGGCATGCCAGATGGCAGGGGCACTGGCCGGCACACTGGCTGTCACACTGGCTGGCACCCGAATGGCAAGCGCACTTGCGGGCACACTGGCTGGCACCTGACTGGCAGGCACACTGGGGGGGACACTGTCTGGAATGCCGAATGGCAGGAGCAATGGCGGGCGGACTGGCGGGCACGCTGCCTGGCACCCAACTGGCAGGCGCACTTGCGGGCACACTGCCTGGCACCCGACTGGCAGGAGCACTGGCGGGCACGCTGGCTGGCACCCTAATGGCAGGCCTACTCGCGGGCAAACTGACTGGCACGCTGGATGGCAGGCGCAATGGGGGGCACACTGGCTGGCACGCTGTCTGGCACCCCACAGGCAGGAATACTGGCGAGCACACTGCCTGGCACGCCGGAATGCAGGCGCAATGGCGGGCACACTGGCTGGCATGCTGGCTGGCACCTGACTGACAGTCGTACTGGCCGGCACACTGCCTGGCCCGCCGGATGGCAGGCGCACTGGCCGGCACACTGGCTGGCACACTGGCTGGCATCCGAATGGCAAGCGCACTTGCGGGCACACTGCCTGGCACGTCGGATGGCAGGCGCACTGGCGGGCACACTGGCAGGCACCCTGGCTGGCACCCGACTGGCAGGCACCCTGGCGGGCACACTGGCTGGCACCTGACTGGCAGGCGAACAGATGGGCGCAATGGCTGGCACGCTGGCTGGCACCTGACTGGCAGGCGCACTGGTGGGCTCAATGCCTGGCATGACGGATGGCAGGCGCACTGGCAGGCGCACTTGCGGGCACGCTGGCCGGCACCCGACTGGCAGGCGCTCTGGTGGTCTCAATGCCTGTCATGACGGATGGCAGGCGCACTGGCGGGTGCACGGGCAGGCACGCTGGCTGGCACTCGACGGGCAGGCGCACTGGTGGGAACTCTGGCTAGCACCCGACTGGCAGGCTCACTTGTGGGCAGTCTGGCTGGCACCCGACTGGCAGGCGCACTGGCGGGCCCACTGCCTGGCACGCCGGATGGCAGGCGCACAGGNGGGGATGTACAGCAGATAGAGACAACTGAGGTCTTAAGGTCAGAATCCTTTGGTCTCCCTTGATTCTATGACTGACTTGAGTGTCAGAGCAAATTCTGAATTCTAGTTTTCAAGAGCATGAGAGTACCCTATGGACTAATCATCAGGGACTCTGCCTCAGAATAAATTTTTCATCTATATTTAAGCTTTTCACCCTGTGGACGACACAATACGCAAATTGAAAAATAGTATATGTATATTTAACATTTCTTTTTTCTCCCATAATAATGTTCCTCACCTCTGTCTGCCTAAGATTTGATCTTTTGAGTCCCGTCTTATATAGCCTATATATTTCCACTGACCACATCCCCTAATCATACATCAAGGACCCATCTATTATGCTCTCCTAAAAGATACTAGAGATGGGAAATAGCAGACCACCTAACCTGCTTCTTGAGAAATCTGTATGCAGGTCAGGAAGCAACAGTTACAACTGGACATGGAACAACAGACTGGTTCCAAATAGGAAAGGGAGTATGTCAAGGCTGTATACTGTCTACCTGCTTATTTAACTTCTATGCAGAGTACATCATGAGAAACGCTGGACTGGAAGAAACACAGGCAGGAATCAAGATTGCTGGGAGAAATATCAATAACCTCAGATATGCAGATGACACCACCCTTATGGCAGAAAGTGAAGAGGAACTAAAAAGCCTCTTGATGAAAGTGAAAGAGGAGAGTTAAACAGTTTTCTTAAAGCTCAACATTCAGAAAACAAAGATCATGGCATCCGGTCCCATCACTTCATGGGAAATAGATGGGGAAACAGTGGAAACAGTGTCAGACTTTATTTTTTTGGCCTCCAAAATCACTGCAGATGGTGACTGCAGCCATGAAATTGGAAGACGGTTACTCCTTGGAAGAAAAGTTATGACCAACCTAGATAGCATATTCAAAAGCAGAGACATTACTTTGCTGACTGAGGTCCGTCTAGTCAAGGCTATGGTTTTTCCTGTGGTCATGTATGGATGTGAGAGTTGGACTGTGAAGAAGGCTGAGCACCGAAGAATTGATGCTTTTGAACTGTGGTTTCTTTGGAAGGAAGGATGCTAAAGCTGAAACTCCAGTATTTTGGCCACCTCATGCGAAGAGTTGATTCATTGGAAAAGACTCTGATGCCAGGAAGGATTGAGGGCAGGAGGAGAAGGGGATGACAGAGGATGAGATGGCTGGATGGCATCACGGACTCGATGAACGTGAGTCTGGGTGAACTCCGGGCGATGGTGATGGACAGGGAGGCCTGGCGTGCTGCAATTCATGGGGTCACAAAGAGTCAGACACGACTGAGTGACTGAACTGACTGAAAACATACTAGAGATATTACCTTGCCAACAAAGGTCCGTCTAGTCAGAGCTATGGTTTTTCCAGTGGTCATGTATGGATGTGAGTTGGACTGTGAAGAAAGCTGAGCGCTGAAGAATTGATGCTTTCGAACGGTGGTGTTTGAAGAAGACTTGAGAGTCCCTTGGACTGCAAGGAGATCCAACCAGTCCATTCTGAAGGAGATCAATCAGTCCTGGGTGTTCATTGGAAGGACTGATGCTGAAGCTGAAACTCCAATACTTTGGCCACCTCATGTGAAGAGTTGACTCACTGGAAAAGACTCTGATGCTGGGAGGGATTGGGGGCAGGAGGAGAAGGGGACGACCGAGGATGAGATGCTGGATGGCATCACTGACTCGATGGACATGGGTTTGAGTGAACTCCGGGAGTTGGTGATGGACAGGGAGGCCTGGCGTGCTGCGATTCATGAGGTTGCAAAGAGTCGGACATGACTGAGTGACTGAACTGAACTGTAGTGAAAACATACTTAGCTCTACTGTACAAATTATCCTCCTGATCTGAAGAGGTTTCATCTCAGTCTCCATTTCTATACTCCTGAATCACAGCATTTCAGCTTTAGCATTTAGGAAAGGGTAAAAATACACAGAGCTGGTAATGGTATATGCTGGGAGCAGTGGATCCTGGCATTTGAAAAGTCTAAGTTGGGGGCAAAGTCATTTCAGGAATCCTGGCAGAAAATTTTGGAAGAAGGAGAGCCCTGGGCTGTCAATGGTGACAAAGTCCTCCACACAGCTAAGTCAGACAGATCCCACAGGGCCCTGAGACTCCAGAGGTTCAGTTGTGGTAACGATATGGCCTGTGAGATGGAACTCCAGACTTGGTTTCAGGCCACCCTCTTGTTGCTGATTCCAGACAGAGACAGGCTCAACCCATGGCTACTGCTCAGATGAGACAGAATAAGGTGAGTGGAGTGGGCAAGGAAGTGCCAGTGCTAGACCTGGGCAAGGCTTCCACTCTGACCCTCCTCCAGCTATATTCCTCTTTATAAGATAAAGAGGCCATGACTGGACACAGAGCACATGCTCTCTCCCACAAATATTTTAAATTACATGCCATGCATCCAGGACTCTTAAAATTTATTCAGGAGATTCGGTGTCCACTGTTGGGACCACCATAGCTCCCACAGGCAACTGTGTGCCTGAAGGGCAGCTGTGTATAGGGGTGTGTGTGTGTGTGTGCATGTATGGAGCTTTGTTGTGTGGGCTAGGTTTTCCACATACATGCTTATGAGGTATGGGATAGGGTAAGGGAGTTGGGAGGTTCAGAAGAATGGGCCAGGGTCTTTGAGCAGTACTTTGTCATGACCTACAAATGCTAGTGAAAACCCAGATGGGAGTAGTTCAAGGGCAGAGCCTTTATCTTACCCACTTCTATGCCCTAAGAAGTTTGGGCATTAGAACAGAGCTGGAACGATTGAATGTTTACTTCATCAGACTCTTGGGTACTGATATCAAATCCACTTCTGCTGGTTACTATTTAATAATAGCAGCTATAATACTGTGAATCATTTATTCTGGGAAATATCTGGCAATACTGTGAACCATTTATCCTGGAAAACCCGCCACTATAAAACATCTCGAAATGCCAGGTAAAATGTAACAAACATCCTTTGTAATGCATACCTGAGTGTACAAGAAAGCAAAGAGAAATTCCAAAGAATACAGACAGGAAAGCAGTGAGATGGGCTGGAGTCACTGAGCGCTGTATCAGCACTGAGAGTTTTTGTGTATCTTAGGAAAATCAAGATTTAACAATTTTTTAAAAAAAATTTATTTTAACTTGTGGAAAATTGATTTAACAATCTTTAGACTCACATCAAGTAGGGAGTTGGACCTCAGACCCTAAATAATGGTAACACATTTGAAGGGTTACATCCTCAGTGAAGGAGTGGCAAAGAAAAATAATAAAAGACCTTTACTATCTGATCTGGGGTCTGAGTGATAAACAAGAGTGTCTGTGGAGAATTTTTAACCACAAGCTTGCCCTCCTACAGGGTTAGGCTTAAAATTTACAATCCCCTCTATGAGCTGTGAAGCTGTGTGGAGCTGTGAAGCTCGCTCAGTCGTGTCCGGCTCTTTGTGACCCCATGGACTGTAGCCTACTATGCTCCTCCATCCGTGGGATTCTCCAGGCAAGAATACTGGAGTGGGCTGCCATTTCCTTCTCCAGGAGATCTTCCCAACCCAGGGTTCAAACCTGGGTCTCCTGCATTGTAGGCAGACGCTTTACCATCTGAGCCACCAGGGAAGCTCTATGAGCTAGCTAGTGGTAAAGAACCCTCCTGCCAATGCAGGAGATGTAAGAGAAGCAGGTTCTATCCCTGGGTCAGGAAGATCCCCCGGAGGAAGGTATGGCAGCCCACTTCAGTATGCTTGTCTGGAGAATCCCATGGACAGAGGAGCCTGGCAGGCTACAGTCCATAGGGTCACAAAGAGTAAGACACGACTGAAGCAACTTGTTTAGCATGCATACTATGAGCTACAGATTTGAAACCAATAATATTAACATAAAATGGTGGAGGGCTGGTGTAATTTGGATCTCCAAGCAGAAATAAACACAAATATTCCCTGTAGGGACTTGCCTTTAATCTAGGCAAAATATAAAACAGGAGAGATTTATAAACTAAATTATATTAAATTACACTGCTGCTGCTGCTAAATCGCTTCAGTCGTGTCTGATTATGTGACTCCATAGATGGCAGCCCACCAGGCTCCCCCGTCCATGGGATTTTCCAAGCAAGAGTAGGAGTGGGTTGCCATTGCCTTCTGCGAAATTACACTGAATTACACTAAAACTAAGGACTTCTTTTCTTGGGAAGACACTATAACGGGGATGAAAAGACAAGCCATATACCAGAGGTGGGAGAAGATATTTATAAAACAACTAAAATAGAACTAGTATCTGGAATATACAGAGAACTACTCCGAATCAATAAGACAAACAATCATTAAAAAAATGAACAAAAGACTTAAGACACTTTTTCTCTTAACAAAAGATGATCCACAAATATGTGAAAAATGTTAAACTGTATTGCTGCTGCTGCTAAGTCACTTCAGTTGTGTCCGACTCTGTGTGACCCCATAGATGGCAGCCCACCAGGCTCCCCTGTCTCTGGGATTTTCCAGGCAAGAACACTGGAATGGGTTGCCATTTCCTTCTCCAATGCATGAAAGTGAAAAGTGAAAGGGAAGTCGCTCAGTTGTGTCCGACTCTTAGTGACCCAATGGACTGCAGCCCACCAGGCTCCTCCATCCATGGGATTTTCCAGGCAAGAGTACTGGAGTAGGGTGCCATTGCCTTCTCTGGTTAAACTGCATTAGGTAATCACAAAAATGCAAACTAAAGCTATACTGAGGTACCATTACACACCAGTTGGTTTGTTATAAGACTGAAAATGTGACAAAAATAGACGTTGGTGAGGACGTGGAGCAACCACAATTTTCATGTTCTGCTAGTAGAGTATAAATTCCTACCATTGTTTTGGCAAACAGTTTGGTACTATGTGGTAAAGGTAAAGGTGTTCATATCCCATGATCTATCAATGCTATTTCCACATGTATAATGCACAAATTTACACATGTCCACAAAAAAATACAGAAAAGACATACCATAACACATGTAAGAATGTTATTAATAGGATTGTGTATTTTTTACAAATTGAAGGTCTGTGGCAACCCTGCTCTGTGCAACTATATTGGTCCCAATTTCCCAAAAATATTTGCTCACTTTGCATCTCTGTGCCACATTTTGAAAATTCTTGTAATATTTCAAGCTTTTAAATTAGTATATTAATATGTGAAATATTACATATTATTATGTAATTAAATATATAATTATATGTACTATTAAATTTCTATCACAGATATATTATTTGTGATCAGTGATCTTTGATGTTATTGTTGTACTTGTTCTGAGGCCCCACAGATCACACTTGCATAAGACAAGGATACTTAATAAGTGCTGTGTTGTTCTGACTGCTGCAGATGGGCCATTCCTTTGTCTCTCTCCTTTTCCCTGGGCCTGCCTATTCCCTGAGACATAGCAATATTGATATTTGGCTGACTAATAACCCTACAATGACCCCTAAGGGTTCAAAGGGAAGGAAGAGTCACATGTCTTAAATCAAAAGCTACAAAAGATTAAGCCTTGGTGAGGAAGGCATGTCCAAAGCCAAGACAGACTGAGAGCTGGGCTTCCTGTGCCACGTGGCCAACTTGTGACTGCAAAGAGAAATTCTTGAAGGAAATGAGAAGTGTGAGTCCAATAAGCTGTGAGGAGTGTAACAGCAAGACAGCCCTGCTGCTGACGATGGAGGGAGCTTCAGGGGCCTGGGTAAGAGACCACACCAGCCACAGCAACCCCTAAGCCAAAGCCTCATCCAAGCAAGGCCCTAACTCTTCGATTTCAGGATGGCTGGGAGAGGTGAGGGGGCTGCAGAAGAGTGGCTCCAGGAGCCATCGCCAAGACATGAAAGTTCCAGGTGAAGCAGCCAGTGCTGAGGTTGAAGCTACAGCAAACTGTCCACAAGCTCTCGCTAAGGTCATTAGTGAGGGTGGCCACACTAAGCAACAGATTTTCAGTGGAAGAAGATGCTACCGAGGACTCTCACAGCTCGAGGGGAAGTCAGTGGCTGGCTCCTAGTTTCAAAGGCCAGGATGTGTCTCCTGCTAAGGGCGAATGCAGCTGGTAACTTTAAGTTGAAGCCAGTGCTCATTTACCATTCTGAAAATCCTAGGGCCCTTAGGATTTACATTAAATCGACTCTGCCGGTGTTCTATACACAAAGCCTAGATGACAACACATCTGCTGACAACACGGTTTACTGAATATTTTAAGCCCCCTGTTAAGATCTACTGTTCAGAAAAAAATTCTTTTCAAAGTATCATTGATAATTTGTCTGATTACTCAAGAACTCTGATTGAGATGTACAATGAGATTCATGCTGTTTTCATGCCTGCCAACAGGACATGGAACGAGGATAATTTCAATTATAAATCTTGCCATTTGGGAAATACATTTCATAAGGCTGTAACTGCATTAGATAGTGACTCCTCTGGTAGACCTGGGCAAAGTAGATTGATGGCCTTCTGGAAAGGAGTCACCACTATAGATGCCATTAAGAACACTGATGATTTGTGGGGAGAGGTCAAACTATCAGCAGACACAGGAATTTGGAAGAAGTTGATTAAAACCCACAAGGAAGACTTTGAGGGGTTCAAAACTTCAGTGGAGGACGTACCTGTAGATGTGGTGCAATATCAAGAGAACTAGAACTGGAAGTGGAGCCTAAAGATATGACTCAATTAATTGCAATTTCATGGAATGAAAGAGCTTCTTGATCAAGGTGAAAGAGGAGAGAGAAAAAGGTGGCTTAAAACTCAACATTCAGAAAACTAAGATCCTGCATCCAGTCCCATCACTTCATGGCACATAGATGGGGTAAAAATGGAAATAGTGACAGACTTTATTTTCTTGGGCTCCAAAAACACTGTGGATGGTGACTGTAGTGATGAAATTAAAAGACGCTTGCTCCTTGGAAGAAAAGCTATGATAATCCCAGACAGCGTATTAAAAAGCAGAGACATTACTTTGCCGACAAAGGTCCGTATTATAGTCAAAGCTATGGTTTTTCCAGTAGTCACGTATGGATGTGAGAGCTGGACCATAAAGAAGGCTGAGCACTGAAGAATTGATGCTTTCAAACTGTGGTGCTGGAGAAGACTCTTGAGAGTCTCCTGGACAGCGAGGAAATCAAACCAGTCAATCCTGAAGGAAATCAACCCTGAATATTCATCGGAAGGACTGATGCTGAAGCTGAAGCTTCAATACTTTGGCCACCTGGTGCAAAAAGCCGACTCATCTGAAAAGACCCTGATGCTGGGAAAGACTGAGGGCAGGAGGAGAAGGGGATGACAGAGGATGAGACGGCTGGATGGGATCACTGACTCAATGGACAAAGAGTTTGAGCAAACTCCAGGAGAGACTGAAGGACAGGGAAGCCTGGTGTGCTCAGCCCATGGAATTGCAGAGCGGGACATAACGGAGCCACTGAGCAACAAGAACAGCTGGCGGCCTAGCGGCCTAGTGGCTGTCACCTTCCAGTGGGCATGTGGGGTGGTTCCTGGTCAGGGAGCCGAGATCCCACATGCCTGGCGGCCAAAAACCCAAAACATAGAACAGAAGCAACATTATAACAAATTCCACAAAGACTTCAGAAATGGTCCACATTAAAGAAACAAAACAATAGAGGAGAAGTTGCTTGTTGTGGATGAGGGAAAAACGTGGTTTCTTGAGATAAAATCTACTCCAGGTGAAGATACCATGAAGAGTGTTGAAATTTCAACAAAGGATTTAGACTATGACATAAAATTAGTGATAAAGCAGAGGCAAGGCTTGAGAGGACTGATTCCAATTTTGAAAGAAGTTCTAGTGTGGGTATAATGCTATCAAACAGTGCCACATGCTAAAGAGAAATCACTCGTGAAAGGAAGAGTCAATCAATGCAGCAAACTTCACTACTTATTCCAAAAACCTCCACAGGCACCCCAGCCTTCAGCAACCATCGCCCTGAGAAGTCAGCAGCCATCAACACAGAGGCAAGACTCTCCATTAGCAAAAAGACTCCACTTGTTGAAGGCTCAAATGATGGTTAGCATATTTTAACAAAAAAGTATTTTTAATTTAAGATACATATTTTAGTCCTCATGCTATTGCACATGTAATAGATTACAACAACTTCCAAATGCACTGGGAAACCAAAAATTCCATGTGATTCACTTACTCTGATATTCATTTTACTGTGGTCGCCTGGAACCCAACCCACAAAATCTCCAACATATGTCTGTATATAATATATATTCGCCAAAGAACATGAGCAAGAATGTTCCTAGCAACACTATTTATAATAGCTCCACACTGGTAACTACTTAAAAAGTCTATCAACAGTAGAACAGAGAAATAAATTATGGCATATTTACACACTGGATATTATATAGCAATGAGGATGAATGGACCAAAATTATATAGAATATGATAAATCTCACAAATATAACGTTGACAAAAGAGGTCAGCAACAAAAGAGTATATATTTGCATTTATATAAAATTAAAAAACAGATAAAACTAATATATTGTGTTGGAAGTCAGGATGGGGGTCCGTCTTAAGGAGGGATAGTGACTTGAAGCAGGCACATGGGGTGGCGCTTCTGGGATGCTGAAAATGTTTTTCTTTTTTTAATGCTGTTTTCAATTTTATTCTTTTTTCAAATTAACTTTTTATTTTATATTGAAGTATAGCCAATTAGCATTGTGACAGCTTCAGGTGGACAGTGAAGGGACTCTCAGTCATATACATATATCCATTCTTTCCCAGTCTCCCCACTTCCATTCAGATTGCCACATAACTTTGAGCAGAGTTCCCTGGGCTATACAGTAGGACCTTGTTGGTTATCCTGAAAATGTTTTGTTTCTTGATCAGGGTTATGATTACACAGATATGTTCATTTTGTGAAAAGTCATTGATCTGACCCTTATGATTCTACATTTTCTGTATAAATGTTATTTCTGGAACGTGTTTTTTAAAAAGGAAGGGTGAAGGGCCTGGATGATATTATGGTTGATGATATTATGCCATTGACTGAGGAATCTGACTGATCTTCCAATTCTTTGCACATGACTTCTAGAAAACAAAATGAAAGGTAATAACTAATAGAACAGATGTTTAAAGTAAAACTTTCAACTGATACAAGGAGAAAGTGAGTGGAAGAAGTGATAATACAGTGAAATACATTTCTTTGATTGGGTACTCTTTCGTCTTCTGCCTTGGTTCTCTATTAAAGTTTAATAATGTTGGGAGTAGAATAAACTCTGATGTTAGAGAACACTGAATTTACTGATCACTTTCCAAGAAGAGATGATAGGACTTTTACTCTGGTTGCACCAATTCTCAGCTCCTTTAGGAACAGAGCCCACTACCCTGAAACGCTGAAGTGGGCAACAAGAAAGAGAAACTCATTTTAGCTGCTCTTTCTCAAAGGTCTCTTCCAACCTCTCCTCAAAACGGACTCAGACAGCTACGCTGAAGTGAATGATGTGATCACCCAAGTATCCTCTAAAGTGCAGATACAAGATATCACTACGGAATTGCACTGCCCACTGTGTAATGACTGGTTTCGTGATCCACTGATGCTAAGCTGTGGCCACAACTTCTGCCAATCTTGTGTCCAAAGCTTTTGGAAGCAGCAGGCAAATGAAACATTCTGTCCTGAGTGTAAGATGTTATGTCAATACAGCAACTGTACATTTAATCTTGTACTGGAGAAGCTGGTAGAGAAGATTAAAAAGCTACCCCTGCTCAAGGGCCATCCACAGTGCCCAGAGCATGGAGAGAACCTGAAACTGTTCAGTAAGCCAGATGGGAGACTAATATGCTTTCAATGCAAAGACGCTCGATTGTCTGTAGGGCAGTCTAAAGAATTCCTGCAGATCTCTGATGCTGTCCGCTTCTTCACGGTGGGTGAGCCCTGGGTCTTGAATAGTCTTGAGCAATTCCTTAGGAAGGCTGGGAAAAATAGTTTGTTGGACTTCTTTCAATACCACCCCTTCACTCAACTGATTATTAGAAAGCTCAGAGTGCTCAAGAAATACAATGCATCTTGCAAAGTTCTTTCTCTGTAGTTGTCAATTATAGGGAAGCAGTAAAGGAGCTCTGGCCTACTTCCTCAATCAACCAAACATTTACCTAAACCTTGCCTTGACAGCATTCTACTGTACAGAACATGGACACGTAAAATATTGCTTTTGTTATAAAAGTCTTGACATTTAGTCAAGTTCAAAGTGAACAAAACAACAGAAGGAATATAGGACAGTCTACTGTTGAGAGCTAAATTTTTGTCATATTTGTAATTCACAAATGTTTAGAATTTCAGAGATTAGAGAAAACTGAAATAGTCAGGGGAGGCATGGTGAAAGAAAGCTTGAAGAGGGGGGCAATTATTTGAATTTGGATGGAGAGAAGGAAGAAACGAGTGTTCTGAGAACAGTGTAAGTAAAAGTAGAGATAGCAAGAACAGTGTAAAATAGTAGAAAATGTACAGAGTTCTATTATCTTCCTCAGAGCCCTGTAGTTAGCTAATAAGAAGATAAAACTTAGTTTTTCTGCAGTTTGTAATTTTCTTCCCAATTTTTGGAAGAGACGGGAATTATGATACAAGGAAAAGGAACTTTTGTAGCAGGAGCTTGCTTTCTTTCCCCTTGACACCCTGGGGCTTTGGGGTAGATGTTCTTCATGGCCCTTTATCTCCCAACTAGCATGGGTTAATTCTTTATGGTATCCCCAGGAGGAGCTTACCATCCATCAGGGTCAACTGGAGGCAACCCTGAAGGAGCTTCAGTCCCTGAAGAATATGCAGAGAGATGCTATTGCTGCCCACAAGGTGAGGAGCAGGTAGAGGGATCAGGAGACAGAACTGGAATTGTACTCTCCTTGTAATCTCAGCCATGCAGGTGGAAAGGTACCTTTACATATACAATGAAATGCTAAATGGCACCTGGGCTATAGAAGTAGAAAACAGACACTGTAGAGTGGAAAGAAATACGGCAGTGGAGTAGGTTCCCAACAGCTGATCAACAGAGAGAGCAGACTGACCTTTTCCCTAGATAAGCTGATCCTTTTCATGGTGCAGTCACTAGGTGATTGCTCTGGGGCTGTGATCTGTCTGATCTTTCCTATTATCTATGGCAAAATAAGGAATTTATTTAAAAAAAATCCACTAAAGCTTGTTATGTTCAAAGAAATACCTTCCTTTCCTTTGAGCTTAAAACCAGGCCTCTCTGAACCAAGGTCTCTTAGATTGCTGGCTTTTGTCTCTGATCTAATCCTTCTTAGCTTTTCCCAAACTAAATAAAACTACTGCTTATACATTCAACTTCACAGGAGCTCTAGGACAACATTAATGGTTAGGGACTTGGCAAATCAGTTCCTAGGCTGGGGGAATAATTTGGGAGTTCTGTTTCTTCATTAATTATCCTATAGAGGAGAGTCTTCTCTGGCATTTGGCATCTGGAAGAATAAATAAATATACTGAGGGAAAGAAGAAGGTAGATGGAAATAAAGATGTCTCAAGAGAATCGTGTTCCTGTTGTAAGAGTTCTTAGTTCAGCTATTACAGTCAACACTCATTCATTCAACAAATATTTGAGTGGTTCAGCATTATGCTAGATATTGTATTCCAACTATGGTGGGAGACAGATGTTAATTAAATAATCCCACCAATAATAAAACATCACTGTGATAATTACTATAAATGATTATAAATATACAGTATATTAGAGTATATAAATGGAGAACCTAATCTAGACTGAAGAAGTCACTTACTAAAAATTGAAATTAAAAATTTCTTATTAAAAATTGAGAATTGAAAGGATAAGTATTATCTTTAGCCAAGTGAACTGGGTGAGGGGAATATGAAGGAAATGGCCTGGCGAATGTTCTATGAAGAGGAAAGAGCATTATAGGAAAGTTCTCGAGACAGGAAGCTAGTTACTATGTTAAACAGAAAGAAGTCCAATTAAGATGGATCTTGGTAGGCAAGATGAGATGGAAAAGGCAGATAAGGCCCAATCATGTAGGCCCTTGTAGATAATGTTATGAATTTTGAATTTTATTCTGTGCATAATTGAGAAGTCATTAAAGGGTTCAAACAGGACATAGTCTCATCTCATTTTGAAAGCATCAGTCTGGTGGCTGTGTGGAGTGTGGACTGGAGAAAGGCAATGAGAGTTCAGTTCAGTTCAGTTCAGTCGCGCAGTCGTGTCCGACTCTTTGCGACCCCATGAATCGCAGTACGCCAGGCCTCCCTGTCCATCACCAACTCCCGGAGTTCACTCAGACTCACGTCCATTGAGTCTGTGATGCCATCCAGCCATCTCATCCTCAGTCGTCCCTTTCTCCTCCTGCCCCCAATCCCTCCCAGCATCAGGGTCTTTTCCAATGAGTCAACTCTTCGCATAAGGTGCCCAAAGTACTGGAGCTTCAGTTTCAGCATCATTCCTTCTTTGGAAGGCAATGAGAAGGATATGGTTAAAAGAAGACTACTGAGGTGATCCCAGAGAACAATGATGCTTGGACTAAAATGGCAGTAGAGACTGAAAGAAATAAATAGCTTTAGCATATGCTTTGGAAATAAAAACTACCTGCATGTGGTGACTGATTAGATGTGAGAAGAGAGTGGTGATATCAAATAGACAATTGGATATATGAATCTGGAGTTGAGAAGTTGGTCTAGGCTGAAAATAAGAAGTCAGTGTATAGACTACACTTCAAAGTTGTGAGAGCAGAGGCTTTTACCGAGAACAAGAGTGTAGAATGAGAAAGGGAAAGAGCCTAGGACAGGATATCAAGTAATTTAATATTCAAAGCTTGGTTAGAGACACAACTAACAAATGAGACTGAAAAACAGTGGTGAAATAGGTAAAAGGAAAAATGGAAATGTCTGACCTAGAGGACAGGGAGAGTTAAGACTATTTTAAAGAGTATAATTACAGTGCTTGACCATAGACTATAAGCTGGATAAGAGGGGACATGAAGACAGACAAGTGGATGAACAGAAATGGAGGGTCAGTGAATAGGAGGATTCAATGAAATCCAGTAACTGCTGCAACAGTGGAACCTGGGTAAGCAAACAAAAAAGTAATTCTGGGGATGGTACAATTGCTGGGGAAGATAAAACCCTCAATGTGACTAAAAGAATGAGTAGATATAGGTAAAAATCACTAGAAATGATGATGAGCAACTGAGAAGCCAGGATGTCAGATGGCTTGCTCGTGAGGAAGCTGAATTCACCTAAGGAAAGACCTGCCAGTGTAACGGTTACCGATTTCAAGTGCTGCAGACTTCACCTGTCTCTGGCTTCTTTTGTATTGTCCTGGCAGCAGGAATGGTGCCTCCTCCGTTCTGATTTCTTGAAAAAGGGCAGTTCTTCCAGCCTCCTATGGACCCAGTCTAACAGCATCACTTTGGTAGATACTGGTTTGTACTTCTGGATAAAAGGGTATTATTCTTCATTTTAAAATGTTTGATTAACCCCAGAGTCTTATTTAAGATGGCATTGGTTACCACCTCAATTTTGCAACAGGAACCTAGAATGACTTGACTATTTCAACCCTAACTATTAAACTAGCTGGGAAAGGCAGAGTAAGTTTCCCAAAGGCCTCCTTTTAGTACAGTTGAATGTTGATATGCAGTATTTGCATGCATTTTCCTGTTATGGTATTTCCCAAGTTGTGTGAGTGCTGGTGGTGGGGGCCTCCATCCCTAAATGCTACTCTCAGTAATTACCATGGTGATGATCATGGAGGTTTCTAGGAAAACAAGCTACATCTGCAGCAACACATCTCCCTGGAGTTTCTAAAGCTGCATCAGTTCCTGCACAGCAAAGAAAAGGACCTTTTAAGTGAGCTCCGAGAAGAAGGGAAAGCCTTGAATGAGGAGATGGAGCTGAATCTGAGCCACATTCAGGAACAGTGTCTCCTAGCCAAGGATATGTTGGTGAGCATCCAGGCACGGATGGAGCAGCAGAACCCCTTCGACTTTCTCAAAGTGAGACTCCATACCAACATGACTATGGGTAGAATAGAGGGGGGAAGAGAGGGTTGGAAAGAATGTACAAGCAGATTTTCCCTTCCAGGAGGGGAAAAAATCTGCTGTAGTGATTTTAAGATCCCCTGGGAGAAAAGCAGAAGGTTCCTTTGGCCTTATACTCAATTGAAAGTTTTCACACGCCTAGTAAGGAAGATAGTAAGATGCCATCAAAAGCAGTATGTTTTAATATTTCCCCATAAAGAACTCTGAAGCTTTATTTCTCAAAAATAAGAATGTTGCCACCTAAACTGTATCTTTTACTGGCTCTCAGTAATCGTAAATTGACCTGTTTGAAAAGCTGTTTGCCAATCTTTGCTACCTGACGCTTCACCTCTAAAGTGGCATTGGTTACTACCTTAGGACTCAGAAGCTTAATTTAGCCATTGTAAAGAAAGTGGCCTCGGGGTGGGAATATCTATTGTGTTGTTCTCCTGAGACTACGTGGCAGTATAGGTAAAAACAGCTTAACCTTAATTTTTTTCTTGTTTTCTGTAACCAAGAAACTCTAGAAAATCAGAGGAAAGTAGCCAGTTTATTCTGGGATAGATGAAGGATGAAGATAAGAAAAGGCATTTGGAAGATGAGAGGAGTTTGTGGCAATGGGATGGGGGCCATCTGCACAGGACTGCAGTTTTGACCTTCAAATTCTGGTGGTGGCCAGTAACACCAAACAAATTTGTGGAGCTGATGAACATGCATCTAACCTTTCCATTTCTCCCTTCCTCTTCTAGGACATCATACCTCTGTTGGACAGGTAAGTGTTTCCTTGTGGTATGAATAGCCTGCCTTCAGTCCCTGGAGGATGTCTAAGAATAAACAATTTACGTACCCTGCAGCTTGGAGCAAGGAATGAGAGTGCTGACGCCCAAGGAGCTTGTCTCCAGAAAGCTGAGCCCAGGCATGTTTAAAGGGCCCATCCAGTACATGATGTGGAAGGACATGCAGTCCACCCTCTCTCCAGGTATCAGTGGGTAGGAGCCATTGGTTCCTGGGGCTCCCAATTCAATGTTTCATTCGCAGGGCCTCTTCTGTGGCCCTAACAGTACGTTTGAGTCTAGACGGAGGGAGGGGTGAAGTTTAGCCAAAAAGGCTAGTTGGTATGACTGAATTTCTTCTCTTACTGTTATCTAAGAATGCAGGATCTTATACTTGTGAACAGAGTCTGGTGTCAGAACTAACTTCTCAGCCTGTGATTTTGCTTGATTGTTCTATCAAATGTAACAACCAATATTTTAATATTTTTGTAAAATAGTTATGTAAGTCTCTGAGGCATCTCTGCCCTGAAGGTGGAAGTTACTATACATATTCATCATATGTATGAGTACAGTTCCTCTTGTGGTTAATGTTCATAATATAGAGAATATCATCTTAGGAGATTGTTTACAGATCTTAAGTGCTTCAAAAGAAAACCAATTATTTCAATAGCTGTGACTAAGTTTTTGTCATCCTGTAGATACTAAAAAAAAAAAAAAAACAACTGGACAGGACAGGACAGAAGAACACAAACAACATTTCAAGAACATAACATAAAGTTCTAAATAAAAATATTGCAGAAATAGAGCTCTAAATAAAGTTTTTTATAGACTCATTATTGTTCGTAATTACTGATTTAATGAAAATCACACATCTACCCCTGCTAATTTTCCCAGGTAGCTGACAATGAAAAAAAATCAGCTTTGCTGAGGTATAATTAACATAGAAGAAAATTTGCTAATTTTAATGTACAATTTGATGAGTCTGACAAATGTACACACTTATGCAAACATCTCCAAAAGCAAGATACAGAAAATTTCTGTCATCCCCAAAAGTTCCTGCATAACCCTTTGTGGTCAATCTTTTTCTTCTATCCTCAGTTGCTGATAATCACTGATCTACCTTATTTCACTTTGTCTTTTCTAAAATCTCATACATATATTATGTAGTCTTTTCTTTTTGGCTTTTTTCATTTAGCAAAATGCTTTTTGAGATTCACCTATGTTGTTGCATGTATCAATCACTGTATTTTATGGATACATCACAATTTGCTTATTCATTCACCAATTGATGGACATTTGGATAGTTTCTAGTTTGTGGCTAGTATGAAGAAATTTGACTGAATATTTGTTTATAAACCTTTCTGCTCTCTTTTTTAAAAATTTACTTTTATTTAATTGATTTATTGGTGGCATGGGGTCTCCGGTGCTGCACCTGGGCTCCTCCAGCTTTGGTGAGCAGGGGCTACTCTTTGCTGCAGAGCTCGCACTTCTCCTGTTGCAGAGCACGGGCTCTAGGGCACGTGGGCTCCGGCAGTTGCAGCACCTGGGCTCAGTAGCTGCGGTGCACAGGCTTAGTTGTTCCACAGCAGGTGGAATCTTCCTGGACCAGGGATTGAACCCATGTCCCCTGAATAGGCAGGTGGACTCTTAACCACTGGACCACCAGGGAAGTCCATGCTTTAATTTTTTCAGTGTGAGTATCTAATGATGGGATTGCTGGGTTATGTGTTAAGTATAAGCTTAACTACAAGAAATGATCACATTTTTTTCCCTTAAATGGTGGAATCATTTTAATTCCCACCTCCAATGGATGAAGTCCCAGTTTCTCCAAATCCTTGCCAAAGTTTGATAATGTCTATCTTTCTGATTGTTTTAAATCCATCAAAGAAAATATTTTGTTTAGGCTCCCAAAACAAATTTGAGAAGTTATGCTGGATTTAAATTGAAAAAAGCCAAGTTAAACACGGAAATAAAGTTTTCATTTGGTGGATGCTGAAACCAATGTATATGTTGGATCTCTCATGTGGCATTTTTTGAGTTTTTTTTTAGGGGTCTACCCTTAAAAGAGACATTACTTTGCCAACTAAGGTCCGTCTAGTCAAGGCTATGGTTTTTCCTGTGGTCATGTATGGATGTGAGAGTTGGACTGTGAAGAAGGCTGAGTGCCAAAGAATTGATGCTTTTGAACTGTGTTGTTGGAGAAGACTCTTGAGAGTCTCTTGGACTCCAAGGAGATCCAACCAGTCCATTCTGAAGGAGATCAACCCTGGGATTTCTTTGGAAGGAATGGTGCTGAAGCTGAAGCTCCAGTACTTTGGCCACCTCATGCGAAGAGTTGACTCATTGGAAACGACTCTGATGCTGGGAGGGATTGGGGGCAGGCGGAGAAGGGGATGACCAAGGATGAGATGGCTGGATGGCATCACGAACTCGATGGGATGTGAGTCTGAGTGAACTCCGGGAGTTGGTGATGGACAGGGAGGCCTGGCGTGCTGCGATTCATGGGGTCGCAAAGAGTCGGACACGACTGAGCGACTGAACTGAACTGAACTGAACTGAGGCTGAACCCTTCATTGCCTTTACTGCTTTTGCTTTGCTTTCCCACTTTCCTTTCTTGTACTTTGCCTTCAGCTTTTTTTATGTTTTATTTTTTTTTCTGCCTCTGGTTCATCCAGCATGGAGTAATATCCATGTTGGTTTAGAAGACTCCTTTTGTTTCTCTTAATATCAGTCTCCATTTTTATGTCATCTTTTTAATCTTTTACTACACATTGAGTTTTACCTTGACAACATTTGGATACCACAGTATTTAAAAAAATATTTTTCCTCATATAGATTGTGGGTTGATAGACTCTACTACTTTAGAAAAGCCACTTCATTGTTTTCTCACCTGTATAGTTTCTGATGTTTATTATCATTTTTATATCATTTCTCTATATGTGCTATCTTTTTTTTCTCATGGGTTACTTAGAAGATGTAGTTTTTTGTCACTTTTTCCCCACCAAGTTGACTATGCTGGGTCTTGGTGTGTTTTCTTGGATCCATGGGTTTATAATTTTCATCAGGTTTGGAAAGTGTTGGCTATTATTTTTTTAGGAGTTTTGTACCTCTCCATCTTTTCTTCTCTGCTTCTGGAGCTCTAATTTTACATATGTTGTTGTTCAGTCACCAAGTTGTGTCCGACTCTTCACAACCCCATGGGCTGCAGCACAGCAGGCTTCCCTGTTCCTCACCATCTCCTGGAGTTTGCCCAAGTCCACTGCCTCGGTGATGCCATCCAACCATCTCATCTTCTGTCACCCTCTTCTTCTGCCTTCAATCACATTCAGTTCAGTTCAGTTCAGTCCCTAAGTCGTGTCTGACTCTTTGCGACCCCATGACTCACAGCACGCCAGGCCTCCCTGTCCATCACCAACTCCCGTTCACTCAGACTCATGTCCACCAAGTCAGTGATGCCATCCAGCCATCTCATCCTCGGTCGTCCCCTTCTCCTCCTGCCCCCAATCCCTCCCAGCATCAGTCTTTTCCAATGAGTCAATGCTTCTCATGAGGTGGCCAAAGTACTGGAGCTTCAGCATCATTCCTTCCAAAGAAATCCCAGGGCCGATCTCCTTCAGAATGGACTGATTGGATCTCCTTGCAGTCCAAGAGACTCTCAAGAGTCTTCTCCAACACCACAGTTCAAAAGCATCAATTCTTCGGCGCTCAGCCTTCTTCACAGTCCATTAGATCACTTAAAATTGTCTCACTTCTCATTGATGTTCAGCACTTTTTAAGCCTTTTTTCTGTGTTTCATTTTGAATAGTTGCTATTGCTATTCAAGTTCTCTCATCTTTTCATCTGCACTGTCTAATCTTCGTTAATCCTGTTCAGGATGTTTTTCATTTCAGTTACATTTCTTCAAAAAGTCGCATCTTTTCATCTCATCAGTTTCTTTCTTTACCATGCTCATTGTTCATCTACATTCTCCGGCTAATGAGAGATATTTACAATATCTGTTTCAGTGTCTTTGTCTGCTAACACCACCACTGTTGTAATTTCTAACATGTTTTTATAGTGTGAGTTTTTTCCTGACCATGGGTTATATTTCCCTGCTGCTTTGCATGGCTGATGTATTTTTTTCTTCTTAATAAACTTTATTTTTTAGAATACTTTTAGATTTACAGAAGATCGAAAATAGAGAGTTTTCATATACCTCATCCCCAGTTTATATTATCTTATATTTAGTGTGCAGAGAAGGCAATGGCTCCCCACTCCAGTACTCTTGCCTGGCAAATCCCATGGATGGAGGAGCCTGGTAGGCTGCAGTCCATGGGGTCATGAAGAGTTGGACACGACTGAGTGACTTCACTTTCACTTTTCACTTTCATGCATCGGAGAAGGAAATGGCAACCCACTCCAGTGTTCTTGCCTGGAGAATCCCAGGGACGGGGGAGCCTGGTGGGCTGCCATCTATGGGGTTGCACAGAGTCGGACACGACTGAAGTGACTTAGCAGCATATTTAGTGTGATACATTATTTACAATTAATGAACCATTACAAATGTATTACTAGCAGCTAAAATCAATAGTTTATTTGAATTTCCTTCAGGTCAGTTCAGTTCAGTCGCTCGGTTGTGTCCCACTCTTTGCGACCCCATGAATTGCAGCATGCCAGGCCCCCCTGTCCATCACCAACTCCTGGAGTGAATTTCCTTAGTTTTTACTTAATGTTATTTTCCCATTCCATGATCCCATCGAAGGTGCAACATGACACTGAGTTGTCATGTTTCTTTAAGCTCTTCTTGGCTGTGACAGTTTCTCAGGCTTTCCTTGTTTTTTGAAGATTTTGACAGTTTTGAGGATTGCTGGTTCTGTATGTTGTAGGATGCCATGTTAGTGAATTTGTCTGATGTTTTTCTCACAATAATGCTAGAGCTGTGAGTTACTGTGAGGAAGACCATGGAGTTAAAGTGTCATTTTCATCATATCAAGCACAGATTCTGTCAGCATAGTCTACGACTCTTGATGTTGGCTTTAATCACCTGGCTGAGGTGGTGTAAGTTATTTCCCCTCTCTTTTCCACACTGTATACTTTGGAAGCAACTTACTATGAGCAGCTCACACTTAAGGAATGGGCAGCTATGCAAGTTGTTGCTTCTGGCTGTCCGACATGATCAGTTTTACATTGCTATTTGCTAATTTTGTTGTAATCCTTTAAGCTCTACTGATTTAACTTTGGCATTTAGTGAAGTTATTTGAAATAACTTTGCTCCTTTTGACACTTTAAGCTTTGTTGAGCCTTTAAGCTTTGTTAGTGTGTTTCCAGAGAAGCCTTTAATCTGGGGCTAACTCTGCCAATTTCCTAAGATATTACCCTTCTGAGTACTCTGTCTGATGTTCCACATATTAAAACGTTTTTCCATTCTGACTGGCAGGATCGAAAACTATTCCGTCTTGTGTGAGCTCTGCTTTCTGGAGATTCACTCTCTAGTTTTAATGAGTGTCACTGTAGTCATGTGGCAGTACTCAGTCACAACCTTGAGGGAATCCCTTTGTAGATGTTTTGATGTCTCTATGCAGCTCCCTCCTCTCTTACTCTACCCTGAAAATTCTAGCTCTCTCAAGATCACAGTGTTTTTCTTCTTGTACTCCTTGCCCTCAAACTTCACTTCTACCATCATTTAAAGCACAAACTTTTCCCTTACTTTTGGTATAATTTTACATTTAAGAAAATCAAATGGGATTTATTTAATATATGACTATCTTAATAATAATGTAACTATGGTTAAACCTTGGTAAGATATACTTTATACTTCTTATTTCTAGGCCTTTGCTTATTCTTATTCTGCAGATTCTTATTTTCTTCTTTCCTGCCTTATAAATGAGGCTATTGCTTTAATTCAGGGGCTCATACTTTTTCTTAAAGAGTTAGATAGTAAATATTTTAGGTTTTGGGGGTTGTTTGGTCTTGTCAAAACTATTTAACTATGCCACTGTAGTGAAAAAGCAACCATGGACAATATGGCCATTCATTCATTGCAGTGCAGGGAATTGTTTTTATCTTAAAATATTTTAATATATTTTCTTTAGTTTTGTGTGTATCAATAAAATATCACCAAAGTTCACTCCTTCATTTGATATACTCAGAGAGGGCCTACTACATGCTGAGCATTAAGCTGGGCTCCAAGGATACAGAAATAAAAGACATAGTTTCTGCTCCCCAGGAGAGTCTCGAAGACCAAGTGAGAGTCTGCAGCAACCTTCTAGGTGAAAAATTATTAAGATGTAAGCCAGAGGCTTGGTAATGGAACATAAAGAATAGATTCCAGAGAGAATTCTGAGAGCTGAAATATACAGGACAGTAATTAGTGGTAAGGCATAGAGAAAGGTGATGTCAAGGATGGAAATACAAGGGATGCAGACTTTGGAGGGGGCTGACGAGTTCAATTTTGGCCACGTTGTGTTGACCTATAGAACAATTAAATGGATATATTCAAATGGATAATTATTCTAACTAGAGCTTAGGAGAGAAGCCAGAGCTGGAACAAATAATATTGGGGGGGGGGGTAACTGAGCTATTGATATAAATGAGATTGCCTAAGGAGAATGAGAACATACAGTCAAGGAGTGTGTTATAGAGAATAACAACAGATGAAGGTCAATTAAGCCTCAGAAGGGACTGTGGAATTATCTGGCAAGAGAAATAAGAGAAAAAACAGGAAATAAAGTCCCCATGGAATCTAAAGCAAAGAGAGTGTCAAGGAGAAGGGAATGGTCACTCATACCAAATGCAAAGATCAATTTAGAAAATAACTGGAAAAGAGATGCTTTTAATAATTGGTGGCTTTGAAACATGTATAATATCATATACAAAATGAGTCACCAGCCCAGGTTCAATGCATGATACTGGATGCTTGGGGCTGGTGCACTGGGATGACCCAGAGGATGGTACAGGGAGGGAGGAGGGAGGGGGGTTCAGGACGGGGAACACGTGTATACCTGTGGCAGATACATGTTGATGTATGGCAAAACCAATACAATACTGTAAAGTAATTAACCTCCAATTAAAATAAATAAAAAAAATTGGTGGCTTTGATAGGGGTTATTTCAAAAGAGTGGAATGAGTATAAATTATTATATATTGTATAGGGTTCAGGAACTATTTGGAATGAGAAGGTAATGAAGTGAATAGATCACTCATTTGAGAAGTTTCAATAAGAAGGGAAGATGTATATGTGGAAGCAAAGACAAAAGAGGACTCCTAAAAACATACTGAAGGGAAGCAGCCTGTAGAAGGGCAGAAATCCATAGTATAAGAAAGGGAAAAGTTGGTGAATGTTGGGAAGAGTGAGAGCTGCAGAAGAGAGAGGTACTTACTTTACATAACTTTCTCCAAAACTTGAGAGGAGATAAAGACGGTAGAAGCAAATAATTTTGTGAGATAGGGTTTGCAGTATGAGTAGGAAGAATTGAGGGATTCATCTCTTCATTCATCTATTCATTTATAAAATGTACTGTAGTTTCTCTGTGAAAGAGGAGATGAAGCCTTCTGCCTGGAAGTGAGGAGCGAAGTGGTGGAACAGTGATTTGAGGAGGAGTTGAAGGTTTGAAATTGCTGTTGTGAGGAAGTGGAGAAGGTTTGATTTGGGAAATATAAGTGTTTGGGGCAGTGCTGATGGCCAAGCATAGAGTAGAAATAATGAATTTGTAGCAGTATCTGTATGCATAGCTTTGTGATTTTCATCCTGCAATGGTGAGGAATTAGGATGTGAATTTGAATAGCTGAATAGATCCAAGGTTGGAAAGTTGCATGGCAGATTCTGCAGAAACAGAAACATTAGAGGACAAAAGTGTTGAGGTTATTGGCAACGAAGCTATCAATGCTAAACTGTTTAGGGAAGAATTTTAAGCCAGGAAGCAAAGAGAGAGACTAGAGATGTTAATGAAGTCAAGTAATGGTTGTAGGAGAGATGGGAGTGAGAAAGCTCGAAAAATAAAAGAGTATGACATACCTGAATTGACGATTTTAGAGAATGAACAGTTCCTGATGACTGCAAGTTCCAGAATATAGTCATTGATATGGGCAGCTTAAATGTAAAGGAGTCAAAAGTCATCAGCAGTAAAGTCAAAGACATGCAAGGAGAGAAGGGCAGCTGTATCCAAACGACAGTAAAATCCCTTGGAACGATGGGCGAGACTTGATGTGGGAAAGTAAGGCCAACCCAAAATGCAGGGGGTACAACCAGGAAAAGTTTGCAGATGATAGCATTAAATAGAGACAGAGGGAAATGTGAAAAGGAATGACAAGAACCTGAAACAAAGAATGATTTTTTAACATGAGATTGAGGAATAGAGCACAGTCTGGAAGTGGTGGTGGCTGCCTGATCTCCAGCATCTGAATTTAAAAAATGAGTAGTCTCTTGAACTTCTGGAAGCTGTTCAAGAGAATCAGCCCGGATTATGTTAAATTAAGGAGATGATAAGAGAATTCTGTAAACTGAAGATGTATGGGAGTTAAATGGGGAGGTAGATCCAAAGGGCAGAGTGGAAATGGTTGGGTGGGAACAGCTGGAGGATGGGTGAAGGCAGAGGAAGTAAAGAACAGAATAATGAGGATAAAAGTACAGCAGACATTAAATCATTAGAGAGATCTACAATCTGGGTGTTTATGAGAAGGATAACAGGAATACAAGGCATGGTGAAATTAGTCGGTGTCAAAGATTCATATGGAACTCTAACTGCAGTTTATTTAATTGTTTAATAAATAGTTACTTGAATACCTAGAAACAGTTTCAAATTTTGAAGACAGATGAGGAAACAAAACAAATTCCCTGCCTTTCCAGAGATTACACTCTAGTGGAAGAGACAATTAAGTAATTTCACATACTGATAACTATTGTGAAGAAAACAAAGCATGATACACTCAACAAATGATTATTTATGAGAGAAAAGAAAGCAGGATAAGAGTATAAACCATGATAGATGGAGAACATGCTACTTTAGATAGAATGCCCAGAGAAAATCTCTTTGAGCAGGTTCTCCCTGTGTTTTATTGTAGACATTTCTAAACATACTGAAAAGTTTAAAGAATTTTACAGTAAATACTTCTACACCTAGCTAGATTCTATCAATAACATTCTATTGCACTTGCATGAATAAAGGTCTGAATGATGCTAAGGAGTAAACAATGTGGGGAAAGAGTGTCCAGGGACAGGAACAGAAAGTGTAAAGTCCCTGCAGTCGGAATGAACTTAGTATGTTCAAAGAGCAGCCAAAAGGCAAGGGTGGCTGGACCAAACTGAATGGGGGGAGGGAGGTGGTAAGCGGTGGGAGACGAGGTCAGAGAAGGGGGTAAATCACGCAGGTCTTGTCTTTCAGTAAGGACTCTGGGTTTTCCCTTGGGTGACGGGAAGCATACGAGTATTCTGAGTAGGAAACCTAGATGATCTCATTCTTCTTATTGGCAGAATTGGCTGCAGATAGGCAAGAGTGGAAACAGAACAATTAAAAAGACACTGGTATTTGTGGAAGTTATGTCTATATATTCTGAGTAGGCTCAGAATGTATTCTGAAGGTGGAGCTGACAGAATTTACTGTTGGATTGAATATGGCATAAGAAGAAAAGCTGGTATGCAAAGCTGACTCCTAGGAATCCTCAAAGCGAGGGCAGGCTGAGCTAGCTGGAGATGTCAGAGGCTTGGTGATGAGAGCAGACTGGGGTTCTAGAAAGGTTAGCAGGAATTCTTTATGATACCTCCAAAGAAATTATAGTCCTCACATCCAAAAAAATAACAACCCTACATGAATGAGGATCGATCTGTGAGAGTGAGAAGATTTGGCCTACATGGAAAATCTTCAGGATTCTTCAAAGTCTCTTTGTTAGAAAAAAAAGTCTCTGGGATGATGGAAAAGACTCAAGCTTTTCTGAGAAGAGAGAGAGAGAGGCTGGATTGTTCTTGCTTCCAGGATAAATAAATCCATTAACAACAAATGTGTTAGAAATACAAATCATATTTGTATCCTTGTCCATGATTTGAACAGTTTTCGTGCTTATCAAATTTTGTGCCAAGGCTCAATTATCTCACATTTAGAATTTGTGTCACCTTCTTGCTTGTCGCAGAGTCGGACACGACTGAAGTGACTTAGCAGCAGCAGCAGCTTGCTAATATGCTTCCAACCTCTCTTCATTTAGAAATTCCTTTTTTATACTGCTGTCCATTGATCTGTCTAAACCACCTGTCAAATTACCTGTGATGAAGGACCAGTTTTAAAACTGATGTTTGTAGAATATAAATGTTATTTGAAAATATGGAGTTAAAAAAATTACAAAGTGCAAGCCTAGTTTTTTAACTAAATTGATTGACATAAAATTATTCTGTCAGATTTCTATGACAGTTTGTTAGAGCTTACTCTTAATTTCTCTACCATCCTGTCCCAGACTGGCAATTAAACAGTTTGTGAATCACAGCTGGATCATCAGTGGCATTAACCATTCCAGACCTCAAAAGTTCCAGTGTCTATTAAACCAAATGCAAACTTACCACCATTGTCCTCTAAATTCTGTATCAGTTAGTGCAGTCTCACCTGCTCCTAACAGGCAAGTCCTTATCTTCTCTGTCATGTAAGCTACTGTTTTTAACCCATTCTGATTTTGGTATTGTTTACCCAAAGCATCCTGATACACCTCATACATGTTACATCAAACTAAAATACTTACTGCCTTAGAAATCTTTTTTGGGCACACTTACCAAATCTTTATTTTTTCAGCATTTGTATTTTCTTATATGTATTAATACAGATTTATATTAGCTGTAGCTTTTATTAGAGTATAAATTGCTTCAGAGTAAAGTCTGATTTTTTACCACAAATATAAAAAATGTCTAGAATGTAGCCACATGGATATCAAAACAATATATAGATATAGAGTATATAAGATTACCTGCCCATCTAAGCATATATGGCATGGGGAGATAAAGCACATAAACACGGTCTATGGGAACCTGCATTCATCCCTTTTTCCCCATGCCCTGCTTCTCTTATTTTCTTACTAGGCCTATCTCCGTTAACTCTGGACCCTAAAACTGCTCACCCAAATCTAGTGCTCTCCAAAAACCTAACCAGTGTGTGGCATGGTGACATTAAACAGGTAATGCCTGATGATCCAGAGAGGTTTGACTCAAGTGTGGCTGTGCTGGGCTCAAAAGGCTTCACATCTGGAAAGTGGTACTGGGAAGTGGAAGTAGCAAAGAAGACAAAATGGACAGTTGGAGTTGTCAGAGAATCCATCCTTCGGAAGGGCAGCTGTCCTCTAACTCCTGAGCAAGGATTCTGGCTTTTAAGACTAAGGAACCAAACTGATCTAAAGGCCCTGGATTTTCCTTCTTGCAGTGTGAAACTGACAAACAACCTCAACAAGGTGGGCGTATATCTAGATTATGGGGGAGGACAAGTGTCCTTCTACAATGCTAAAACTATGACCCACATTTACACCTTCAGTAGCACGTTCATGGAGAAACTTTATCCCTACTTCTGCCCTTGCCTTAACGATGGTGGAGAGAATAAAGAACCATTGCATATCGTACATCCACAGTAATCTGTCATACTATTGTGTAAATTCAGAGAGTTATTAAAGAGGTACTGAAACAGTTCACCAGTCTCACTGGTTTCTCTTCCCAATGTATGGGGAACTCTGGAAAATGAAAAGAGGATTCACAAATTGAATTCCATTCTCAGTATTCTAAATGGATTTCATTGGAGCTTTTTGAGATGTTATTCTAATTCTCCGGGGTCGACTATGACACAGGAGCCACTTGCATGAGCATGCTTATCATCCTTTTTTACCAGAGCAAAATGCAACTTGAGTGTGTGATGATCAGGAACCCTTTTCAAATATGATCATAAATTCTATCATGCAGTCCTTATTCTCCAACATAATGACTTTTAACAGATTATTTTTAGACGTGCAATCTTCTTTCTATTTAATTATGCTCTTATGTAAATTTTACAAAACATTTATTTCCTGGAAACTGTTACTTTAATTAAAAGAAAACTGTCCTGAGATTTAAAAAATAAGATGGATTGGGCTAGTTTATAATCTGGTCTTGAATTCTCTCAAGATACTTTTTTAGTCCAGCTAATCTCTGACTCTGTCTCTTTTTCTTGCTTTACCTACCTGTGGAGCATTTGTTTTTCTGTACTCAAATATATTTAAGTATATCCATTTACTTTTGACTATGTTCTTGTAAACATTCCTGCCTATAATTTAAACAGCAGTGTATTTCGTTTTGTACTCTCCAATATATTCATTCTCTAGCATGTTGCTTCTTTCTAAGCATTACTAACCTCAGCAGTACCCTTGAGGAACCATCCCTGTCTCCTTTCCATGGAACTCCCACCTGGCTTCATTCTCTATATTTGACAGTTTTTAGGGGAGGGATGGAGGTCAAGGGAGCAGTGCTTAGGATCTGCAGCATGGCCTTCTAAAATTACAATCAGCACAGGTCTTTTGGCAAGGTAAAAGCCCCCTATCCTATCTGTCATAGTGGAAGGATACCTACACTACAGGTAATATTTATGTAGTGTTGGAATATACAATATACATACATTTATAACTGCTGATTTGGGCAAACAGCCATGACATGTCATGGCTACATTTAAGAAATTTTTTTTTTTAAATGAATTCATTTAAACCGGAATGTAATAAAGACCTATTCTGTACCTGGATAAAAAGAAATAAAAAAAGGTTCACCTAGGAGGACTTAAAAGAAATTCAGGTGCCTGGACCCCATTTAAGACCAATTAAATAAGAATCTCTAGCAGTTGGGGTCCAGGCATTTGTAGTTTCTAAAAGCTTACTAATGTGTCCAGGGCAGAGAACCACTGAACTAAAGGAACATGATTTTTCTCTTTTTTAAATCTTTAAAAAACAAAACAAAACTTTAAACATAGAGAAAAATTGCATACTTGTATGATAAATGCCCATATACTCTCCACCTACATTACCAATCATTAACATTTTGCCATATTTTCTTAGTCTCTCTTCCTGACATTCACCCCATATGATTTTGTGTGTGTCATAATTATTACTAATGTCATTTTTGCTGAACTACTTTAGAATAAGTTGCAGGCATTAGGATTCTTATTCCTAAATACATCAGCAAGTATCTTCTAAGAACCAAGATAGTCTCTTAAATAACCACAGTACTAAATTATCAAATTCAGAAAACTTAACATCAATACAATACTACCTACTAGCTAATATACAGTCCATATAAATAAGTAAATATTTCTAATGGTGGGATTTTAGGCACTATGGTTAAAAAAACCCTCAAGTAATATGACAAAGAATTTGGGGGAAAGATGAGGGTCTAGTTAAGTCATATACAGGCAAAGTTTTACATAATTGACATGTAAAGTCTGTTCTTTGGGACAGACAAGTGCTACAGAGTTCAGAGAAAGGGGAGGTCAATATTCACCAGTAGAGGAGGAGAAAATTCAAAGGAAAAGATGTGATTAAGTTGGACAAAATGAAAGATAAGTAGGAATGAATGTAAATTCTAATCTAGACTTGGAAAATGTATTTCTTAAAAATCAATGTTTTGTGGTAATGGTTGCATAGCCACACAAATATACCATAAATAGTGTTAGTCGCTCAGTCATGTCTGACTCTTTACAACCCCATGGACTGTAGCCCGCTGGGCTCCTCTGAATTCTCCAGGCAAGAATATTGAAGTGGGTAGCCATTTCCTTCTCCAGGGAATCTTCCTGACCCCGGGAGCAAACCCTCATCTCCTGTATGGCAGGCAGATTCTTTACCTGCTGAGCCATCAGAGAAGCCCATACTATAAATAAGTGAACTGTAAACATAATGGGCAATTTTCATGAGAAGCATTTACCATAAAGTGTTTGTAAGAAAGGGGAAGAAAATAGTGAATGTTTTTTTCAGATCACCAGGGGAATTACAACAGGCTGCAGGGGTATACATATCTTCCACTATATGTAGGCATCAACCTTTAATACTTTTTCAGATATGCTACTTCAGCTTTCCAGTATTTGTCTTAACATAGATGACACAAATTTTCCCACAGTTTCCCCAGAAATTGGTTATTCTATATTGAATAATTTGAACAACCCAGTTACTGAGAACTCAGATTACAATTAAAAGTAGGAATTTTTTAAGGAGTATGAATTATAAAACACCAATATAGGACTGCCCTGTTAGACTCTGAATGCATGCGTGCTAAATCATTTCAGTTGTGTCCAACTCTTTTGTGACCCCATGGACTATAACCTGCCAGGCTGCTCTGTCCATGGGATTACCCAGGCAAGAATACTGGACTGGTTGTCATTTCCTCCTCCATGGGATCTTCCTGACCCAAGGATCAAACCTGCGTATCTTATGTCTCCTGCACTGGCAGGTGGGTTTTTACCACTAGTGCCACCTGGGAAGCCCAGACTCAGAATAGTTTTCACTAAGAAGCATGACTAGGGCTATCTTATATACTATTTTCTCTCATGCCACAGGGGATGAGGCCGATAATAACCAAAAAATGAAGTAGAGGATAAAGAGGCTCCAGTCAGTGGTGTTGGGATTGACTGAGGTGAGAACCTCAAGAGGAAAATGCCTTGTAAAATCCATTCTGAAGAGTATATGTAATGCAATGTACAGTTTGGAGACTAATACAAAAAATCCCACTCATTAATTCACTATCTAGCTTTGGAAATACAACAGTATTGAAAACCTCTGAAGGCCCCTGTGTATCTCTCCCAGCCCTGAGTTAATCACTATTCTATGTTTTGTGTCTGTTTTTTCCTGTTTGTAAATAATTCATAAATACATTTTTCCAACAAATGTATTGTTTAGTTTTCTCATTATACATGTATGTTTAGTTTTCCCACGTATGTATTCCTAGAAAGTATAGTTTCATTATGCCTGTTCTTTGAACTTTAAATAAATGGAATCATGCTGCATGACTTCCATAGCTTTTTTAAATTCAAACTTTTGTTGTATTCCAGTGTATGAAAATTAAGCAATTTAAATAATCCAAACTACTGTTCATAAGTAGTTGTTTTTAGTTGTTTTATTTTTTAAATGATCTCTGTTGCTATCCTTATTAGCACAATGCTGGCATACACATTTTTGGATATGTGTACCAGTAAACGGGAGCGAGAATTTGTCTAGGTTTATACCCAATAAGCAGTGGCATATAGGACAGGCACATCTTCAAGTAAGTAATGCTCAACAGTTGGTCAAATTGTGCCAATTTACACCATCACTAGCAGTGGGAGTCCTCATTAATCTAGAGCTTCCCTTGTGGCTCAGCTGATAAAAAATCTGCCTGTAATGCAGGAGACCTGGGTTCCATCACTTGGTTGGGAAGATCTCCTGGAAAAGGGAAAGGCTACTGACTCCAGTATTCTGGCCTGGAGAACTCTGGGTCGCAAAGAGTTGGACATGGCTGAGCGACTTTCACTTTCACTTGTCATTTTTATCAGTAGGAGGGTACATATGTAAGGTGGATACATAATGGTATCTCACGGTTTTAGCTTGCATTTCCCTAATTACCACTGTAGTTGAGCATCTTTTCGAAAGTTTACTATCCATTAAGTTTCCTCTTCTGTGAAATGCCTGTACAAATGTTTGCCCAATTTTTGCATAAGACTGTCTCTCATTGATTCATAAGATTACTTATATGTTCTGGATACCAATCCTGTTGGTTGTCTGCACTGCAAATACTTTCTCCGACAGCTTAATACTTTTGTCTCATTTTTAAAAAATTCTTCTCACAGGTCAGAGATAGTCTCCTCTGTTTTATTCTGCATATTATAAAGTTTTGCCTTTTATATTTAAGTGCTTAATTAGTCAATCAGCTAGAAAGTAACAAGTATACATGTGCATGTACCTGAAAACATAATTTCAACATATAAAGCAAAAATTAACAATATATTAATAAATATGCAAATAACTTGGGAGATTTTAACATGCCTCTCTCAGTAATTGATAGAAGAATCAGACAATATGATTAACAAAATTTGACTCAATGAACAGAGATTAGATAGAACACTGTACCCAACATCTGAGAACATCCAACAGCTGCAGGACATTCTTTGTAAACACACACAGGACTCTGACCATATATTTAGTCAGAAGGAAAGTTTCAACAAATTTAAAAAGATTATAATCACACCAGTTATATTCTTTGATCTTAAGTCATTTAAACCAGGTATCAATAACAAGATAACTAAACAGTCACATGAACTTGGAAATTTTTAGTATTTTAAATAACCCATGGATCAAAAGAATCCTATTGAAAATCTCAAAATATTTTTAATTGAATAATAAAAAACATCTGAAAAACTGGCAGTTTAAAGGAAATCGATAATCATATATGCATACTAGCAAAACAAAGTATGAAAAAAAGTCATCTCTTTCAAGAAATTAGAAAAAGAATAGCAATTTAAAGCCAAGAAAAGTAGAAGGAACTTACAAGGGCGGGAATTAACGATATACAAATGAAACATATGAAAGTATCAAAAATGTCACAAGTTCGTTCTTTGAAAAGGCTAACAAGAACTACAAACTTCTAGTAAGACTAAGAAATGAAAAGAAGGCACAAGCAACTAAAATCACAAATGAAAATGGAACCACTACTACAGAGCCTGACATTACAAGAAGTTTTTATTGCATGCTCAGTCCATCAGTCATGTGTGACTCTCTGTGATCCTATGAACGGTAATCCGCCTGGCTTCTTTGTTCATTGGATTTCGCAGGCAGTGCTCAACTTTATATCAATATTTAAATTTTAGAATAAATTGATGCCATGCAGGAACAATGTAGCTTATCAAAACTGATGTGGGGGAACGCTAAAGAATAATATAACTTGAACATCGGTGATACATTAGTATATTAAACAAATATATACTATTTTTTAAAAAAGTTTTTTAAAACAGGTTTTTGGGTTTTCGTTTTTTGCTTTTCTTAGGCCTGCAATGGCAACTGTGGAATCCTAACCGCTGGACCACCAGGGAAGTCCCTTTTAAAATGTGATGATGATATTTTTGTTTAAGAATTTTCTTTTAGAGACTCCAACTGAAACATTTATTTAAAAGAGATAAAATGGGTTTGTTTCAAAATAATGACACAGCACAAAACCTTTGTTAACATAACGGCTTAAAACTCACAAGCAGGACACCTTCCTCCTCTGCCGACTCAGGGAAAGCTTAGACGACTCTTCACAGTTCCGCAAGCAGTGGCGCACAGCTGGTCGAGACCAGAACCTTCTCCATCGTGTCTCAGGCTTTTCGGAGGTATTACTCTGACAACCAATCATGGAGCTTGGCTTCGGACCCGGGACCAATCAGCGACCTCATCTTCCGCCCCGCCCCCCCAGTCCTCGCGTGTGAGGAGCGTGAGGCAGCGCCATGTTTCAAGGGCAGCGGGGCTGGTTCTGTGGCAGCGTCAGCCACGGCCTGAGGCAGTTTTGGGGTAGGAGATTGGGCAGCAGGGGTGGGTGAGGGGGTGAGGAGAGCACCGCGCCTCCCTCTGGTACCTTGGTCCCAGGGCACTTGCTAGGCTTACCCTGTGCTCTTGCCTCCGCAGTGGCTGAAGGGGGGACCATCAGTGACCCGAGGGCCGCCGACTTCTTGTTCAGCTGCGATGCCTCACACCCAGACACGCTGAGGTACCTGAAGGTCACCTGGGGGTACCTTTTGGGTCATGAGGAACCAGGAGTTGTGCCGTCGGCTAACGAATATTGATAATATGAAGAGACTGGAAACGAGAAAATTTTCGGTCCCGTCTGGATGTGCGGGGAGGGGGAGGGGCAGGCGCGGGAATAGCTCACAGTCCCTTTTGTCTGCTGCTAAGGCCTGGCCTCCCACCCACTCCTCAAGTCTTTTCCCGACTTCAGGTTGTGTTTTTCCAGCAGACTTCCCCACATCCATGTGATGCCTTGTAGAGCTCTCCTTTCAGTATATTTAAACCAAATCTGATTGCCTGTTATCTTAAACGTTGTGTTCTGAAAATGTTGGTAATTTTTTGAGTAATAACTCCTACTCCGATTAGTCTATTAATTAATCCAATTAATCCAAGGTCAAACACCATGTACCGTGCTCCTGTAAATGTTGTTTGTTCTTGCTGCCACTGTTTTAGTACACACCGTAAACTGCCTCTTGCCCTGACATCAAGGAACTTTATGGGAGGTTGCTCTGACTCCAATCTGTCCACCTGTGAGCCCCCTTAACATTGCAGTGGGTTTACAGAACAGAGGCCTGATCACAGTTCTGGCTCCCTCCCTTTCTCACCCCTTCACTTCTCACTCTCCAGTCTCCTGATCACCTACAGTAATTCTGTTCCATTCATTTATTCTTTCTTTTGAAATGTTGAATACATTCTTATTTCATAACCTAAATTATTTCCTTTCTCCTAGAATATATCAGAGTCTTGATTACATAGAAGATAATGCTACAGTTTTTCATGCCTACTATCTCTCTGCTGTAGCCAATGCTGAAATAAAAAACTCGGTGGCTTTAGGTCATTTCATTCTTCCTCCTGCAAGCCTGCAAAAAGGTTAGCAAAGATCTTTAATCGCTGTTAAACTCCGAAATCCGGCTATGTCATCCAACTTTACTGATATTTGTTCTTCATCAGAGCTTTTTGTTTTATATCATTTACTATAAACAGAAAAGCCTGTATGTTGGATCAGATTGCCTTGGGTGTGTATTCTCGATTTGTTTATCATTCAGTCTTAAACATTCACTGAGCTCCACGTTTCAACCAAGGCGCTGGGGATTCAGTGGTGAATAAGACTGATGCAAATATTGTCCTCACATTGTTCACTGCCGAGAATCCAGCGCTTAACTAATTTTTGTGGCCTCCAGCAATTTCTCCCCAGTTGTTTTGAGGATAATATATTAAGTAATCTGACCTGTGATTATATAATAATGCTTGTTGTTAGTTTTGGCTCTCACCGTTATTTTTTCTGTCCCCCCCCCCCCACTGATATTTCAAGATTCATCGTGATAATAAATCCATGTATTTGTATTGTTTTTATATTATTTAAAGAACTTGCACATTATTTCAGCAACTGTATGAAGTAAAGAGCAAATGAATAAATTGCTTCTGAGATTGGTTCTTTCAGTTTTCCCTGCTAGGAACACACATTCTTAGCCTGTTCTGTCCAAATCCTACCTATATTTTATGAACTAGATTAAATATCCCATTTTTTAGATCTTCTTATTGCCCAGTTCTTGATGTGTATGTGTCCATCCCTAGAAAGACAGATTGAAAATAGTACAAATTCCCAGCGAGCAGAGTATTTATAAAAAAAAAAAACAACTTGAAAAATATTTCTGTAGAAGAGCTTTCGGAACTTTGAGGATTGGCTTTCTTCCAATCCTCAAAGTTGATGTCCTGGAAAAACCTAGTTATAAATTAAAAAATAAATTGTTCTAAGTGGTTATGCAAATAAATTAATGACTGGATAGGAGAATTGATTTACTTAAAATCAGTGAATACCTACCTTCAGGGAGCTTATATTATGGAATGACCATCTGATCTAAGTTACCATTCCTATTAAATCTTTGAGTTTAACAACTTACATTAAAAGGTATTCGACTTAAAAAAAATCCGTTTTAAATGAAAACATGCTCCTTTTAAAAAACTAAAAGTATGCATTATTATTCACCTAGACCGGGATTGTCTAGTAAAAGCAAGAAAGGCAAATGTAAGCAACATACTAATTTAGGTTTCCTAATACCCACAAGTTAATAAAAAAGATGAAGTTCATATTAAGAATATGTTTTATTTAACTAGAATGTTATTTCAATATATAATCAGTATAAAATTATAGATAAATTTTTGTGTTCTTTTTTTTTGATTCCAGTGTTTATTTTAAACTTACAGCACATCTCAAGTTGGATTAATGACACATTTCAAATATGTACCCACATTTATCTAGGTAGCTTAGGTTTAGAGGAATCTAGACAGCTTAGGTCTAGAGGAATGTTAACTTTTTTATCCTTGAGTGGGCTACTGTGGAAACCTGAGATCATTGATTTAAGATGGTGTCAGTCCTTAGACATGCTGAACATTGTAGAATTCCTGCACTATTATGCCCAATAGACAGGTTGGTCATCCTACCTTCTTTTAACAAACTAAACTATTGAGTTATTTAAGCACTCCACAAATTCAGGAATTTTATGCCTTCTATTTTGACTGGACAGTTATCTTATTAATGCTTGGCCTAAACACACTGACACCTTATGAAAATATCATAGCAGAAAAAGTTTAGAACAATGATTTACATAATGCATTGGAATCATCTGGAGTTTGTTAGAAATGCAAGTTCCCAGCTTCTCCACAATCTGGTTCAATAGGAGTCCTCATTTTAAACAAATATCTCAGGTACTTTTGATTCAAGCGGAATAATGCTGACCTAGAAATTTGAAACCTAAACAAAATTCAGTGAATTCTACAAAGTTACTTTTTGAAAAATAATATTGGATTTATTTTTCTTACTACAGAAATAAGGAGAAAAATTGGTAGTTTTATTTGGGAACAAGACCAAAATTTTCTGATAGAAAAGGTAAGAGTAAATTAAGGTATACAGTTTATACAGAATGTACAATTTCAAAAAAATTTGAAAGCAGTGTAATCTTTAAAATATGTCCTAGTGATGTATTAGTTCCAGTGACCCAGAGTAAGAAATTTAGAGGGCATATTTTTATTGAACATTATCTCATTTGGCATTGGTTTTACACTAGTAACATTAGTGAAATTGAGATTTTTGTATGAATAAAATAAAAAGCTTGAAAATTTGCCTCAGTAATATTAAAGGAATAATAAGTATACAGTATTTACCAGTTCTTTGCTGCCAGTGTGGATGCTGTTTGATTAATTTCTTGTTGTACTGTTTGTTAAATGTTATGAACAATACCTCAATAAATGTATGCAGTACTGTAAATTTTTTAACTTTTGTCATCCTGCCTCACATTTGCCATGTTTTTTATTTACTTCAGAATCTTTATGCAAAGACAAAATTGGGATAAGAATTTATCCAAAAAGAATAATGATGGTGATGGATTATAATACTTAAAAAAATTTTTTTTAAAAATCCATGATTCCACAATGATACTCCAAAAGCATAAAGAAAGAAAAAAAAGAACAGAGGAACAACAGGAGGAGAAGAAGAAAGAGGGAAGGAGGGAAGTAAAAGAGGGGTAGGGAAAATTTCCTTTCAGAATAAAAGGTATAAATGTAGAAAGGATGATAGGGTAGAAAATTTGCACTTTACCACTCCCAATAAAATAGTTGATGTAGGCAAGGGTCATAAATGGATGCTAAAATCATTATCTAAATTGATCACCTCACAGATTACTTATTAATTACAAAGGCAAGCATTGCTTGTACCTTTACAATGGAGGGATCTGGCAGACACTGTCTTAACCAACTGATCAAATTTAGCATCACCAATTTGAAACAACTTCTTGTTACATTCAGCTCAATGTGATATACTAAAAAGGACACTGTATAGGGAATTCCCTGGCAGTCCAGTAGGACGCCACACTCTTATTGCTGAGGACCCAGATTCGATCCTTGATCAGAGAAATAAGATCCCAGGAGCTGCCAAAACAACATCAAGAAAGCACAGTATTATCTTGTGTTCTTGTTCAAAGTTCTGAATCTAATTAAGAGAAAATACTCTAATCCTTGACTTGTTAGAATGTTCCAGGGACATAAATGGTGGTAGAATGGTTACTATTTGATAATAATTATTGAGTATACCAGAAGACCCTTGAAGATCATTAATTATTCTGTTTTAGAAATGAGAAGACTGAGGTAAGAAGGAAAGACCTCTCACTTAGTTCACATAGCCAGATATTAGCAAAGTGGAACCAAATTTTCTCAACTCCAGCCCAATCCAGTGTTTTTTCTAATGTATTAGTAGCATATGCCTGTATTGACTGTTGACTCTAGAAATTGTATGATTATATGATAAAGGATTTTGTTCTTTCAAGTATTGATTGATATTGAATATTAACTGATTACAATAACACAACCATGGAATTTGTAAGTAGAAATTACCTCTTTTAATGGCAATAGCAAAGATAAATCTGGAAAGTAATTTGGGAAACATTATTATTGTTCAGAGTGTGTAAACATATTGTTATAGATGCCAGAATCTGAGGTCTGTCAACTTTAACATAATCTTTTGGAAAAGCTTTATATATGTTTAGTTCTTTTGTAACTCCATAGCTAAATGTTTCACTTTGATTTGAAGGGGAAAAAATTTGTTCAACTTACTAAATATTTTTGATTTGCAACTTGTAGGATGCCTAGGAGTTTTCATGTCAAGGATTTTAAGAAAGTTTAAATCAATGACACTTTTTTTGGCTTCTTTTTTTTTTTTTAAACCAAAGAGTTATATGACCACATTAGGGAAAATTTCAAAAATCAGTAAGAGAATAAAATCAGTCAGTTTTACTATCTAATACAAGCATAGCATATATTTTACAAATCCAGGTCTCCTTTCTTTATGTATCTCTAAAAATAGATAATTCTGTGTGTGTATATACAAAATTTCATGAGTTTTTCCTATGAAACGAAATGGAATGGATCTGAGTCTGTAGATACTTTTGTGACTGTTGATATATATATTGCCAGTTTACTTTTTAAAAAAATGATCTTGATTGCATGATTGGTATGGCTGATTTTTTTAAAATGTGATTTCTTTTGCTGTCCACAGCATGATGAAGTAACATCAAATGAACTAAAGGCCTTTAGGGAAAGCAGTCTACTAGCAACAGATCACAAGAAAGACTTATCCAAAAGGTACTGAATTTGTATACTTCACTGATTTGTATACTTCATTCAATATAGACATCTTTGAACACTGTGTCTTAATCTCATTTAATCTTCAGGCTTCTTATGACATTGGTATCATTATCACTATTGCCATTTTACAGAAAAAGACATCAAGTATAGGTCAGGTCAGTTCAGTTCAGTCGCTCAGTCGTGTCCAATTCTTTGCGACCCCATGGACTGTAGCACGCCAGGCTTCCCTGTCCATCACCAACTCCCAGAGTTTACTCAAACTCATGTCCATAGAATCGGTGATGCCATCCAACCATCTCTTCCTTTGTTGTCCCCTTCTCCTCCTGCCTTCAATCTTCCCCAGCATCAGGGTTCCTTTCTAGTGAGTCAGTTCTTTGCATCAGGTGGCCAAAGTATTGGAGTTTCAGCATCAGCATCAGTCCTTCTAATGAATATTCGGGACTGATTTCCTTTAGGATGGATGGTTGGATCTCTTTGTAGTCTAAGGGACTCTCAAGAGTCTTCTCCAACACCACAGTTCAAAAGCATCAATTCTTCGGCACTCAGCTTTCTTTATAGTCCAGCTCTAACATCCATACATGGCTACTGGAAAACCATAGCTTTGACTAGACAAACCTTTGTCAGCAAAGTAATGTCTCTGCTTTTAAATATGCTGTCTAGGTTAGTCATAGCTTTTCTTCCAAGGAGCAAGAATCCTTTAATTTCATGGCTGCAGTCGCCATCTGCAGTGATTTTGGAGCCCCCCAAAATAAAGTCTGTCACTGTTTCCATTGTTTCCCCATCAATTTGCCATGAAGGATGGGACCGGATGCCATGATCTTAGTTTTCTGAATGTTGAGCTTTAAGCCAACATTTTCACTCTCCTCTTTCACTTTCATCAAGAGACTTTAGTTCTTCACTTTTCTGCCATAAGGGTGGTGTCAACTGTATATCTGAGGTTATCGATATTTCTCCCAGCAATCTTGATTCCAGCTTGTGCTTCCTCCAGCCCGGCATTTCTCATGATGTACTCTGTATAAGTTAACTAAACAGAGTGACAATATTCAGCCTTAACGTACTTTTCCAATTTGGAACCAGTCTGTTGTTCCATGTCTGGTTCTAGCTGTTACTTCTTGACCTGCAGATACATTTTTCAGAAGGCAGGTCAGGTAATCTGGTATTCTCGTTTCTTGAAGAATTTTCTACAGTTTTTTGTGATCCACACAGTCAAAGGCTTTGGTGTAGTCAATAAAGCAGATGTTTTTCTGGAACTCTTTTGCTTTTTTGATGATCCAGCAGATGTTGGCAATTTGATCTCTGGTTCCTCTGCCTTTTCTAAATCCAGCTTGAACATCTGGAAGTTCATGGTTCATGTACTGTTGAAGCCTGACTTGGAGAATTTTGAGCATTACTTTGTTAGCATGTGAGATGAGTGCAGTTGTGTGATAGTTTGAACATTCTTTAGCATTGCCTTTCTTTGGGACTGGAATGAAAAGTGACCTTTCCAGTCCTATGGCCACTGCTGAGTTTTCCAGATTTGCTGGCATATTGAGCCCTCATAGCTCAGTTTTTAAAGAGTCCACCTGCAATGCAGGAGACCCCAGTTCGATTCCTGGGTCTGGAAGATCCTCTGGAGAAGGGATAGGCTACCCATTCCAGTGTTCTTAGGCTTCCCTTGTGGTTCAGCTGGTAAAGAACCCGCCTGCAATGCGGGAGACCTGGGTTTGATCCCTGGTTAGGAAGATCCCCTGGAGAAGGGAAAGGCTACCCACTCCAGTATTCTGGCCTGGAGAATTCCAGGGACAGTCCATAGAGTCTCAAATGACTGAGTAACTTTCACTCACTCATTCACTGAGTGCAGCACTTTCACAGCATCGTCTTTTAGGATGTGAAATAGCGCAACTGGAATTCCATCACCTCCACTGGCTTTGTTTGTAGTGATGTTTCCTAAGGCTCACTTGACTTCACATTTCAGGATGTCTGGCTCTAGGTGAGTGATCACACCATCGTGGTTATCTGGGTCATTAAGATCTTTTTTATATACTTCTTCTTTGTATTGGTGCCACCTCTTCTTAATATCTTATGCTTCTGTTAGGTCCATACCATTTCTGTCCTTTATTGTGCCCTTCTTTGCATGAAATGTTCCCTTGGGATCTCTAATTTTCTTGAAGAAATCTCTAGTCTTTTCCATTCTATTCTTTTCCTCTAATTTATCATTTATCACTAAGGAAGGCTTTCTTATCTCTCCTTGCTATTCTTTGGAACTCTTCATTCAAATGGGTATATCTTTCCTTTTCCCCCTTTCCTTTTACTTCCTCTGACAACCATTTTGCCTTTTTGCAGTTCTTTTTCTTGGGGATGTTCTTGATCGCTGCCTCATGTACAATGTAATGAACCTTTGTTCATCGTTCTTTAGGCACTCTATCAGATCTAATCCCTTGAATCTGTTTGTCACTTCCACCGTATAAGATTTAGGTCATACCTGAATGGTCTAGTGGTTTTCCCTGCTTTCTTTCATTTAGGTCTAATTTTGCAATTTTGAATTTATGATATGAGCCACATTCAGCTCCTGGGCTTATTTTTGCTGACTATATAGAGCTTCTCCATTTTCACCTGCAAAGAATATAATCAGTCTGATTTTGGTGTTGACCATCTGGTGATGTCCATGTGTAGAGTCTTCTCTTGTGTTGTTGGAAGAGGGTGTTTGCTATGACAAGTATGTTGTCTTGGCACAACTCTTTTAGCCTTTTCCCTGCTTCATTTTGTACTCCAAGACAAAACTTGCCTGTTACTCCAGGTATCTCTTGATTTTCCACTTTTGCATTCCTGAAATGAAAAGGACATCTTTTTGGGGTATTCATTCTACAAGGTCTTGTGGGTCTGCATAGAACCGTTCAACTTCAGCTTCTTCAGCATTAGTGGTTGGGGCATAGACTTGGATTACTGTGATGTTGAATGGTTTGCCTTGAAAATGCACAGAGATCATTCTGTTGTTTTTGAGACTGCTTCCAAGTATTGCATTTTGGACTCTCTTATTGACTATGATGGCTACTCCATTTCTTCTAAGGGATTCCTGCCCACAGTAGCAGATATAATGGTCATCTGAGTTGAATTCACCCATTCCAGTCCATTTTAGTTTGCTGATTCCTATAATGTCAATATTCACTCTTACCATCTCCTGTTTGACTACTTACAATTTGCCTTGATTCGTGGACCTAACATTCCAGGTTCCTATGCAATATTGTTCTTTACAGCATCAGACTTTACTTCCATCACTAGTCACGTTCACAACTGGGTGTTGTTTTTGCTTTGGCTCTGTCTCTTCATTCTTTCTGGAGTTATTTCTCCACTGTTCTCCAATAGCATATTGGGCACCTACTGACCTGAGGAGTTCATCTTTCAGTGTCCTATCTTTTTGCCTTTTCATACTGTTCCTGGGGTTCATGAGGCAAGAGTACTGAAGTGGTTTGCCATTCCCTTCTCCAGTGGACCACATTTTGTCAGAACTCTGCACCATGACCCATCCGTATAGGGTGGCCCTACACAGCTGGCTTATAGTTTCAATGAGTTAGACAGGGCTTTGGCCCATGTGATCAGTTTGATTAGTTTTCTGTGATTGTGGTTTTTATTCTGTCTGCCCTCTGATGGATAAGGATAAGGGGCTTATGGGAGCTTCCTGATGGGAGAGACTGACTGACGGGGAAACTGGGTCCTGTTCTGATGGGCACGGCTGTTTTCCCTCCTTGGGTATGGCTAAGCCCTCTTGGAGGAGGTCACCATTAACCCCACCACAGAGTGGCCAGAAGTTACACAGGACTGGGAAACAGACTCTTGGAAGGCACAAATAAAACTTTGAGCACACCAGGACCCAGGAGTAAGGAGCAGTGACACCACAAGAGACTGACCCAGACTTGCGTGTGAGTGTTGTGGCATTTCTGGTGGAGGCATGGGTCAGTGGTGGCATACGGTAGGGTCGGGGGCACTGAGTGCGGCAGTGCATGCATGACCCTTCTGAAGGAGGTCACTGTTATCCTTATCACCTCCACCATAGATTGGCCTCAGGTCAAACAACAGGGAGGGAACACAAGTGTAGGTAGATGAAGTTATTTCCCCAAAGTCACACAAACTTTTATTAAATGAGGAGAAGCAGGATATTAACTGGGTCAGTCTAATTCCAGAACCCGTGCATTTAACCATATTATGCTAGACTATCCTTACAGAAAAGAAACAGGATTTTTTTGATTACTGTCATATTATTTTTAATATATATAATAATAATAAGGAAATAAACTAAATATTTGTAATGTTATTAGGATTGGAGGATTAGAAAGAGGATTTCCCTCTTTTCCAAATTGTTTATAATGTGGCTACTTTGGCTTAAGAAATTAAAGTTATATTTTAAAAGACAAGTATGGACTTGGCGTTGTGTTAGGGCTAATCTGTGAGACAAACCCTTGTTTCAGGCTTATTCACTATCTAGTCTCAATACTATATATTCCATTTGAGTGGCTTCCAGATGTTCATAGGAAGCATTGACTATTGAAAGTATGGGATTTAGCTGCTGAAACAAATGATCTTTCTTCAATATAAAAATTAATGAGTTTAATTTATATAGTGTCACTTTTTTACCTTCAAGTTTTTTTCCCATAATTTTTTCTTGTTCCTTTTGTACCTCCTATACTGTTTTCCTTAATTTGATATACCTTGTTATCTGATTTAGCACAAAGTTGTGTATTTAATTTTAGTGAACTATTGCTTCATGGTCCTGTGACTTATAGATCGTCCACCACTTAAGTTTGAATATCCATATTATAAGTTTTTGTATTAAAAAGCAGAGACATTACTTTGCCAACAAAGGTCCATCTGGTCAAGGCTATGGTTTTTCCAGTAGTTATGTATGGATGTGAGAGTTGGACTATAAAGAAAGCTGAGCACCAAAGAACTGGGTGCTTTTGAACTATGATTTTGGAGAAGACTCTTGAGAGTCCTTGGACTGCAAGGAGATCCAACCAGTCCATTCTAAAGGAAATTAGTCCTAAATGTTTATTGGAAGAAACTGATGCTGAAGCTAAAGCTCCAATACTTTGGCCACCTGATGCAAAGAGCTGACTCATTTGAAAAGACCCTGATGCTGGGAAAGATTGAGGACAGGAGAATAAGGGGATGACAGAGGAAGAAATGGTTGGATGGCATTACTGACTTGATGGACATGGATTTGGGTAGACTCTGGGAGTTGATGATGGACAGGGAAGCCTGGCGTGCTGTAGTTCATGGGGTTGCAAAGAGGCAGACAGGACTGAGTGACTGAACTGAACTGATCTTCTCCTTCACTTATCCTATCTTCTGCCTCCGTTATTCTACAGTTGGTTCCCTCCAGAGTATTTTTGATCTCATTTATTGCATTATTCGTTACATATTGACTCTTTTTTATTTCTTCTAGGTCCTTGTTAAACCTTTCTTGCATCTTCTCTATCCTTGTCTCCAGGTTATTTTTCTGTAACTCTAATTTGTTTTCAAGATTTTGGATCATTTTCATTATCATTATTTGGAATTCTTTATCAGGTAGAATCCCTATCTCTTACTCTTTTGTTTGTTTGGTGGGCATTTATCCTGTTACTTTACCTGCTGGGTATTTCTCTGCCTTTTCATCTTGTTTATATTGCTATGTTTGGGGTAGCCTTTCTGTATTTTGGCAGTTTGTGGTTCCTCTTTATTGTGGAGGTTCCTCACTGTGGGTGGGGCTGGATGGGGGCTTGTCAAGGTTTCCTGGTTAGGGAAGGTTGTGTTGCTATTCTGCTGGGTGAAGCTGGATTTCTTCTCTCTGGAGTGCAATTAGGTGTCCAGTAATGAGTTTTGAGATATCAGTGGATTTGTTGTGACTTTACGCAGCCTGTATATTGAAGCTGAGGGCTGTGTTTCTGTGTTGCTGGAGAATTTGAGTGGTATGTCTTGCTCTGGAACTTGTTGGCCCTTGGGTGGTGCTTGGTTTCAGTGTAGGTACTGGGGCATTTGATGAGCTCCTATTGACTAATGTTCCTTGGATTCAGGAGTTCTCTGGTGTTCTCAAGATTTGGACTTAAGCTTCCTGCCTCTGGTTTTCAGTGTTATTCTTACAGTAGCCTCAAGACTTCTCTATCTATACAGCACTGATGACAAAACATCTAGGTTAATGATGAAAAGTTTCTCCACAGTGAGGGACACCTGGAGAGGTACACAGAGTTACACAGAGAAGAGAAGAGGGAGGAGGAGGGAGATAGAGGTGACCAGGAGGAGAATAGGGGGCATCAAAAGAGGAGAGAGCGAGCTAGCCAGTAATCACTTCCCTATGTGTTCTCCACAGTCTGGACTGCTCAGAGATGTTCACGGAGTTACAGAGAGAAGAGAACAAGGAGGAAGGAGACAGAGGTGGCCAGGAGGATAAAAGGGGGAATCAACAGGAGAGAGACAGATCCAGCCAGTACTCAGTTCCCTAAGTGTTCTCCACAGCCCAGAACACACAAAGAGATTAACTGAGTTGGGTAGAGAAGAAAAGAGGGAGTGGGGAGATAGAAGCGACCTGGTGGAGAAAAAGGAGAGTCAAAAGGGGGAGAGGGCAATCAGGCCAGTGATCTTGCCTCACGTAAAAATGGGTACTTGAAGATCTGATTCTTAAAGGTTGAAAGTTGATAACAAATACCAAAAAGCAAAGATTAAAAATCTAGAGTAGAGGTTAGATTCTCAAAAATACAATATTAAATGAAAACAAAACAACAAAAAACCAAAGTCACAAAAATTATGAAATATATATATGAAGTTTGCTTTAAAAATAGAGTCTTTTTTTTGCAAGGTAATGGTGAAGTCGCTCAGTCGTGTCCGACTCTTTGTGACCCCGTGGACTGTAGCCCACCAGGCTCCTCAGTCCATGGAATTTTCCAGGCAAGAGTACTGGAGTGGGTTGCCATTTCCTTCTCCAGAGGATATTCCCAACCCAGGGATCGAACCTGGGTCTCCCGCACTGCAGGCAGTCGCTTTAACCTCTGAGCCAACAGGGAAGCCCTTGCAAGGTAATAGTAGGTTATAAAAATGAAAATTAAAGGAGTAATAGAGGACTTAAAAGTAAAAAAAATTATTTTTAATTTAAAAAATGATAATAGTAAAAATACATCTAGGACTTTCTCTGGAGCTATTCCGGACAGTGTGGGGTCAGTTCATTTTCTGTTAGTTCCGGCTTGTGCTTCTCAAGGTCTATAGGCCCCTTCCTATGTAGTTGGTGCTAACTACAGCGTTTTAATCTATTGCACCTGTCACTTCCAAAGCGGTTCCCTCTGTTTATTTTAGCTTATTCTTTTTGCTGGTCTGCAGTGTCTAATTTCTGCCTTGACACAAGGCAGGGTGGGGATGGTCACTTTTTTTAGGCTCACTTGTTCAGTCGTGCTGTGGGGAGGGAGGAACACTGCAAACAAATATCACTGGTGTGTGCTCACAGTGCTTCAGTCTTCACTGGGTTTGACCCTGCTCATGGCGTGTGTGCTTTCCCAGTCTACATTGCCCAGGCTCTAGGCTGCTCTGCCGGAAACGGTCTGATGCTGGCCCTGGGTTACATGGCACTCCCCAGGTCTGAGCCGCTCAGGTTCAGGTTCTTGGGTGCTCCACAAAGTGCAGACTTGGTTGGGCCTGCGTTATGTGCCCGTCCCAGTTCCGAGCAGCTCAGGTGGCCAGGTGCTTGGCGAGCACAGTCGCCCCCAGCTGAAGGCTGCGACTTATCACCGCCCCCCATCCCGGCCGCTTGGTTTTCTGGGTATACAACGGGCGTGACTTCTCAGGTGTGCTCTGTGTCTCTTCTGGGGAGCTGATCTCTGGCTGTGACCCTCCTGGTGGATGTCGACCATCCAGAATCCTAAGAAGTCTTGGTTAGCAACGAAGTCTGCTTGCAGTTTGGTATTGGATGCCTCTCTGGGGCCATGATTGCCCCCTTCTGGCTCCGGCTGCCTTCACCTGTCTGTCTCTGGCGGGGGATGGGCCGGTCCGCAGCCCACTAGCGCTGCTCAGTCCTTTGTTCTGTGAGTGGGCCTGGTGGTGTCTTAGGTTAAGGCTTTTCACAGGGATAGCTATCCCACAGTCTGGGTTACTATCTCAAGCTAGTTCCCTCAGATGGCCCTCGGGGCACTCAGGCCCAGTCCTTACCCAAAGCAATGCAGCCCACGCCTCCCTGTCCAGCCCCCGCTTGCTAGTGGGGGATGCCAACGTCTGGGCTGCTGCTCCACTGGGAGTTGCTGTTAGGCACCGTAATCTGTAGGTTTTAATTATTTATTTATTTTTCCTCCTGATTATTTTGACCTCTGAGATTCCAAGGCTCGCCACAGACCCACCAGAGAGAGTGTTTCCTGGTGTTTGGAAACTTCTCTCTTAAGATTCCCTTCCCGGGATGGATCTCCGTCCCTACCTCTTCTGTCTTTCTTTTTATCTTTTATATTTTGTCCTACCTCCTTTCGAAGACAATGTGCTGCCTTTCTGGGTGCCTGTTGTCCTCTGCCAGCATTCAGAAGTTGTTTTGTGGAATTCACTCTGCATTCAAATGTTCTTTTGATGAATTTGTGGGGGAGAAAGTGGTCTCCCTGTCCTATTCCTCCACCATCTTAGGACTGCCTCCAGGAAATAGAAATTAAGAAGTAACTCCCATGATTCACTTGACTAGAGAAGATAACAGATGTGTGTGTGCATTTTTTTTTTCCCTTCAAGAAATGGTTTTCCTGCAAAATGCAGTAAGCATAAGAAAAAGACTGATAATATGACTACCAAAACTATTTTAAACTTGTGCCTGGAAATAGAAATATAAACCAAGCTAAAAGAAAAATATGTACTTGAAAAAACATTTGACAAAAGCTATTTTCCTTAATATGCAAAGAGAGCTTACAGATCTGGGGGAAATATGTCTAATATTTTCCAGTAACAACAAAATAACAACAAAAATAAAGGAAGATGTCTTTCTTTGTGGAACCACCAGAGCGTGTAGTATTGAACCCTAAATGGTGAACTATTTATTGAACACACACCAAATGAGAGACATTTATGAGCTAAGCCATTCACAGTGTTTCATTTAATTCTCACAACTCTATAAGATAGATAAATAGTGTTAGCCTTGTTTTACAATTGAGGAAACAGGTTCAGAGAGTTAAATAATTCACCCTGTGTTATTTAAGTAGTGAAGGTAATTTGAAACCAATTCTAGAGTCCAAACTCTTAATCATTGTGCTGTTTTTCTTTCCCAGTATGTTCCCAAATCTTCTGAAAATGGCATGAATTTTTGCTAATTTTTCTTGTTCTTATTTTATAATAAATGTAATGCATCTAGTTTGTCAAAATGTGCCGGGGTCCAGCCCCGGTGGATCCAGGGATATTCAAAGCGGGAACGGAGCAGGCGGATAGGAAAGGACAAGATAGGATAGTATAGCTCAGGATAGGATAGAATAGTAGGAAATTAGTAGAAAAAAGGAGGCTGAACAACTTGGTTTACAGGGAAGGCCAATAAAATCTCAAGACAAGAGATTTGCACCATCTATGTGGGCCACCGGCATCCACTTGAATCTCTAAAGGGGCCCCCACTGTGGGTCCCTTTGCTCGCAGATCTTAGAGCCAGGGCAAGTAAGTAGATGTGGTGAGCCCCCCCGCTCCAGATGGGAGTTCAGCCTGGAATTAGAATAAAGAGGGCAGAGACAAAAGAGACATGGGGGGAGCCAGACTTCTTTTTTCAATGAAGGAGTTCGAGAGAGAGAATCATCCGAGAAACTTGTCCAAGAAAACTGGTCCGAGAAAACTGGTCCAAACTTTATTTTTCACAAGGACTTTTTATACAATGAAGATCAATGGGTATCACAAATTTTGGCAATGTCAGCAGCCCTGACTCTTATCGAGACCAGACTTATTCTCTGCATACCTAATTGTATACACAAGTCTTAGGTAATTTACATCATCTTCTGGCCAAAAGGCCAATTCAACAATTTACAGCTCTTTTCTGATAAGTGTTATTTTTTCCAAGGTCTGGTGCCATTCTTGGGAGGCACTAAACAAAGTTGCATTCTTACATAGCAAGGACACAGCAAGCAAGAGGGAGTACAATGATTTATAAAAGAAAGCAATGAACTCGAAAGCCTAGTGTCACTAACATTAAAAAAAAAAAAAAAAACTACTACATATTTTTTTCCAAATATTGTTTGTATAGCTGAAACTTCCAGGTACAAATAAGGAGGTCTGACAGCAATCATTGAGGCAACAGCGAAATCCTATCACTAATAGGGTTTTGGCTCTTAGAAAAGGTTTGTAACTTTAAAACACTTCAAGGCCTTTTTGCCCCTCACAGTTGGGGGGTTGTAAGCAATTCACAAGCTTGTAAAAGGTCAGGGGAACCTGTTAGGCAGGCTAGAGGGTTATAAAAGGGGAGTTGGGCTGAAACACTCCTTTCAAATGCAGGAAGCTAAAGCTTTGAATTAACTCTTTCCGAGAAACTGTCAGAGAATAGTGGGGAAACAGACAAATTCTTATTTTTTGGGGTACATGCTCAGGAAAAACCAGGAAGAAATCCGATGACTCAAATTGCCCTGCCATCTGAGTGTGCCACATGGGTGGGATTCCTCTTGCTGGCTCCCGACAAAAATGGAAAATACTAACAAAGAAAAGAATAAAGAAAATTTAAATTGTAACCAAACCCACCGCTCAAAAAACCACCTCAACATTAGTACATTTCTTGCTAGTTTTATACAGACACACACATTAAGTGGGCTTCCCAGGTGGCACTAGTGGTAAAGAATCCACCTGCCAATGCAGGAGATGTAAGAGACGTGGGTTCCATCCCTAGGTAAACTTTAAAACACTTCAAGGCCTTTTTGCCCCTCACAGTTGGGGGGTTGTAAGCAATTCACAAGCTTGTAAAAGGTCAGGGGAACCTGTTAGGCAGGCTAGAGGGTTATAAAAGGGGAGTTGGGCTGAAACACTCCTTTCAAATGCAGGAAGCTAAAGCTTTGAATTAACTCTTTCCGAGAAACTGTCAGAGAATAGTGGGGAAACAGACAAATTCTTATTTTTTGGGGTACATGCTCAGGAAAAACCAGGAAGAAATCCGATGACTCAAATTGCCCTGCCATCTGAGTGTGCCACATGGGTGGGATTCCTCTTGCTGGCTCCCGACAAAAATGGAAAATACTAACAAAGAAAAGAATAAAGAAAATTTAAATTGTAACCAAACCCACCGCTCAAAAAACCACCATCAACATTAGTACATTTCTTGCTAGTTTTATACAGACACACACATTAAGTGGGCTTCCCAGGTGGCACTAGTGGTAAAGAATCCACCTGCCAATGCAGGAGATGTAAGAGACGTGGGTTCCATCCCTAGGTCAGGAAGATCCCCTGGAGGAGGGCATAGCAACCCACTCCAGTATTCTTGCCTGGAGAATCTCATGGACAGAGGAGGCTGATGGTTGAGAAACCAGACACATGGACACAGAAATCCATAGGATTGCAAAGAGTTGGACTGACTGAAGTGACTTCCATGTACACATTAAGTAGAGTTGAGGTAAGACATCAGAGAGTCTGTCTTTTGATTTTCTATTTATTATTGTATGGGCAGCTCCCCATTTTGAAAAACCTTATTTGATATTATGTCTGTAGTGTGNTTCTCGAAGTCAGGCTTCAACAATATGTGAAACATGAACTTCCAAATGTTCAAGCTGGTTTTAGAAAAGGCAGAGGAACCAGAGATCAAATTGCCAAGATCTGCTGGATCATCGAAAAAGCAAGAGACTTCCAGAAAAACATCTATTTCTGCTTTATTGACTATGCCAAAGCCTTTGACTGTGTGGATCAGAATACACTGTGGAAAATTCTGAAAGAGATGGGCATACCAGACCATCTGACCTGCCTCTTGAGAAATCTGTATGCAGGTCAGGAAGCAACAGTTAGAACTGGACATGGAACAACAGACTGGTTCCAAATCAGGAAAGGAGTCAAGGCTATATATTGTCACCCTGCTTATTTAACTTCTATGCAGAATACATCATGAGAAATGTTGGGCTGGAAGAAGCACAAGCTGGAATCAAGATTGCCAGGAAACATATCAATAACCTCAGATATGTAGATGACACCACCCTTATGGCAGAAAGTGAAGAGGAACTAAAAAGCCTCTTGATGAAAGTGAAAGTGGAGAGTGAAAAAGTTGGCTTAAAGCTCAACATTCAGAAAATGAAGATCATGGCATCCGGTCCCATCACTTCATGGGAAATAGACGGGGAAACAGTGGCAACAGTGGCTGACTTTATTTTTGGGGCCTCCAAAATCACCACAGATGGTGGCTTCAGCCATGAAATAAAGATGCTTACTCCTTGGAAGGAAAGTTATGGCCAACCTAGATAGCATATTAAAAAGAAGAGATATTACTTTGCCAACAAAGGTCCATCTAGTCAAGGCTATGGTTTTTCCAATGGTCATGTATGGATGTGAGAGTTGGACTATAAAGAAAGCTGAGCGCCGAAGAATTGATGCTTTTGAACTGTGGTGTTGGAGAAGACTCTTAAAGTTCTTTGGACTGCAAGGAGATCCAACCAGTCCATCCTAAAGGAAATCAGTCCTGAATGTTCATTGGAAGGACTGATGTTGAAGCTGAAACTCCAATACTTTGGCCATCTGATGTGAAGAGGTGACTCAATGGAAAAGAGCCTGATGCTGGGAAGGAATGAGGGCAGGAGGAGAAGGGGATGACAGAGGATGAGATGGCTGGATGGCATCACTGACTTGATGGACGTGAGTCTGAGTGAACTCCAGGAGTTGGTGATGGACAGGGAGGCCTGGCGTGCTGCGATTCATGGGGTCGCAAAGAGTCGGACACGACTGAGTGACTGAACTCAACTGATTATGAAGCCTCCATAAAAACCCAAAAGGACATGGTTTGGAGAGTTTCCAGGTTGGTGAACATGGAGATTTGGGGAGAACGGCACACCTGGCAAGGGCATGGAAGCTTCCTCTCTCTTTCCCTATACCTTGCCTTATGCATCTCTGGCTGTTCCTGAGTTACATCTTTTTATAATGAACAAGTGATCTAATGAATAAAATGTTTCTCTGAGTTCTGATACCTGCTCTACCAAATTAATGGAACCCAAGAAGGGAGGTGTTGGACCCTTCTATCCATAGCAATTCTGCCAGAAACGCAGGTGACAACCTGGACTTGTGACTGGCCTCTGAAGTGGTGAGGAGGCAGCTTTGCAGGACCAGCACCTTAACCTGTGGGATCTGATGCTATTTACTGGTAGATCATGTCAGAATTGAGTGAAATTGTTGTACACCCAACTGGTATAGAATTGCTTGGTGGTAGTGGTGGCAGTTCTCGCCATGCTGGAAATTGGTCTCAAAACACTCTTTACTGCCTTCCTTGGCTAAAGTGATCAGTTCTCCTGGTTTGCTTGGGCCTGAGGCAGGGGGCTTCCCAGGTGGAATTAGTGGTAAAGAAGTCACCTGCAAATGCAGGAGAAATAAGAGGTGCCAGTTGGAGACCTGGGTTAGGAAGATGCCCTGGAGGAGGGCACGGCAACCCACCTGAGTATTCTTGCCTGGAGAATACCCATGGATAGAGAAGACTGGCAGGCTACAGTCCATGGCATCGCAAAGAGTCGGATGTGACTGAAGTGACTGAGCAGGCATGCACACACGAGGCAGGGTTTACTTTTAAAAGTGGCACAATCCTGGACAAACTGACATGAGTTGGTTATTCTACACCTAGGCTGTTCAGTCAGTTCAGTTCAGTCGCTTAGTCGTGTCCGACTCTTTGTGACCCCATGAATTGCAGCACACCGGGCCTCCCTGTCCATCACCAAATCCTGGAGTTCACTCAGACTCACGCCCATTGAGTCAGTGATGCCATCCAGCCATCTCATCCTCTGTCATCCCCTTCTCCTCTTGCCCCCAATCCCTCACAGCATCNGGGACGACCGAGGATGAGATGGCTGGATGGCATCACGGACTCGATGGACGTGAGTCTGAGTGAACTCCGGGAGTTGGTGATGGACAGGGTGGCCTGGCGTGCTGCAATTCACGGGGTCGCAAAGATCCTGCATGCTGCAACTAAGATATGGTGTAGCCAAATAACTAGATAAATACTAAAGATTTGTTTCATATTTTCTTCATATAAATCTTATGTTTCTTTTAAGATTATTCCTAGGTATTTTTTCATTTCATTATAGATTTAATCTTACGTCCTGTTAGATATTCTAACATGATTGTTCCTGTGAATTTTAGAATTATTTCTTCTTGAGCACTAAAATCCCTTTGAGAATAATTGATAATTTTCAGTATTCCTATCCAAGACAATGCCTTTTTTGTTTTTATTTTTTCATATCTCAGTAAGTTTCCCTAATTTTTCTACAGATAGAATCAGAAACTGCTTACTATGTTATTCCTAGGTTTTTATGAACTTTGTTGCTATAGTGGATTGGATCATTTTTTCCATTTTATTTTCATTAGTCATCGCTGAAACATCAGTTCAGTTCAGTTGGTCAGTCGTGTCCGACTCTTTGCGACCCCATGAGTCGAAGCACGCCAGGCCTCCCTGTCCATCACCAACTCCCAGAGTTCNCAGGTGGGAGAGGTCTGCATCCGGGATCAGCCCTCTCCTCCATAAGGCTTGCTTCTCATCCGCATGAGGATGTGTGAAGGGACTTCGGAATCAACCTGGGGCTGCTGCTACTGCTGCTAAGTCGCTTCAGTTGTGTCTGACTCTGTGTGACCCCAAAGACAGCAGCCCACCAGGCTCCCCTGTCCCTGGGATTCTACAGAACTTCTTTTCACAACTGGTTCTTCTTTACTAAAGCTGCTAAAGTAACAAATGGACGGGGGCCTGGATGGGATGGGTGTGGGTCTGTCCACTTAATCGTCCTCCCAGGGATCAGGGACCATTTGGAGATGACCAGCATGGTACTTACATCAGTGAGACGGCTGCCCCTGGGGAGAGAAAAGACATATGCACTTTTAGTCTGTCAAAGATGAATAAAAAAACTAAAAACAAAAATTAATGACAAACGTCTACAAACTTTAAGAGCCTACGATTTTAGACTCCCCTGGTGGTACAGTGGATAAGAATCCACCTGCCAGTGCCGGCAACATGGGTTCCATCCTGGTCTGGGAAGATTCCACAAGTAACTAAGCTTGTGCACCACAACTACAGAGCCTGTGCTCTAGAGCCCGTGAGCTGCAGCCCACGCGCCTACAGCCCGTGCTCTGCAACAAGGGAAGCCACCGCGATGAGAAAAGCCCGCGTACTGCAACTGGCGTATGGCCCCCACTCGCTACAATTAGAGAAAAAACCTGCATGTAGCAACAAAGGCGCAGCGCAGCCAAGAGTTTTTAAAAAAGAATCTATATGTGAGGAAAAAAAAAAAAAAGGTCTACGATTTCAACGACAAAGTAAAAGAAAACTTTCCCAGATGACTGACAAAGGGGCCCCAANGTCAAGAAAGCAGAAAGAGATGTTTTTCTGGAACTCTCTTGCCTTTTCCATGACCCAGCGGATGTTGGCCATTTGGTCTCTGGTTCCTCTGCCTTTTCTGAAGCAGCCTGAACACCGGGAGCTCGCGGCCACGTGCCGCTGAAGCCTGGAGAGTTTCGAGCATTACTTTTTACGTTTACTCACTTGGAATCTTTAAGATTCTAAAAATATTTCAGTTTTTCCTTTTGGCTTTTCAGGGTGCACATTCATATTATTTGTTAATAATGAAAGTATTTTTTCTTCCTTTTCTCTATATAGCTCTTCTGTTTTACTAGCTATCTCTTGCATTTCTTGCTGTTCCCTTCCCATCTCTCTCTGCTTGGCCAGAAATCTTAAAGCCATAGTTAATAATAACAATGGTGATGGGTATCCTTGTTTAGTCCCTGACTTTTCTGGGAACATTGTTTTGCTTTATTTGTAGGACTCCTTCTAAATGAGCTATGGTTTCTCTATTTTCATTTATTTTCTTTTAATTTATTGGCCATGCCTCCTGGCATGCAGGATCTTAGTTCCCCAACCAGAAATCAAACCCATGAGCCCTGCAGTGGAAGCACAGTCCTAACCACTGGACCACCAGGGAAGTCTCCAAGCTATAGTTTCTTTTAGTTGAACTTTTAAACAAATTGAAAATAAGTCTTTGTTATCACTCTATATAATTTTAGATATTTTTAGAAAAATAAACTTAAGGATGACCTCAATGTTTTATTACTGAAGTTTTTATTCTCATACAGTTGTATTATCTATGGATTGTATATAGTCTAAATATAGTTAACATTGCTATTTGGCAGTTAGAAACTAAGCTATGTTAGTTGAAAACTGCTTAGCTCTGAAATAATTAGAATATAATTAATTATACTATATAACCACACTCAGAATAATTTAACTTTTTCTCTTTTTAACTCAGAAGTCACTTAGTTTACATCATGTTTTTTCCCAGACATCATTTTTTGCTTAAAATGTGCAAGTACTAATTAATAGAGTTCCAGTTATTGGAACACAATGGCAGCAAATGTTATGATTATTTAAAATGGAGCTGTTTCTTTTAGAGTATTTAAAATTACATATGTATTTATGTATTTTATCTAATTATAAAGTATTATTGAATTATTATGCTTTCAAGAATACTGGGGAAAAGACCAGGTCTCTATTATTCAATAAATACTTGTTTTGTGAAGCAGTCAAGAAAACCAAAAATATCTGGTCAGTTCAGTTCAGTCACTCAGTCAATGTCTGACTCTTTGCAACCCCATGGACTACAGCATGCCAGGCCTCCCTGTCCATCACCACTCCCAGGGTTTACTCAAACTCTTGTCCATTGAGTTGGTGATGCCATCCAACCATCTCATCTTCTGTTGTCCCCTTCTCCTCCCTCCTTCAATCACTCCCAGCATCAGGGTTTTTTTCCAAATGAGTCAGTTCTTCGCATCAGGTGGCCAAAGTATTGGGAGTTTCAGCTTCAGCATCAGTCTTTCCAGTGAACATTCAGGATTTATTTCCTTTAGGATGGACTGGTTGGATCCCCTTGCTGTCCAAGAGACTCAAAAGAATGTTCTCCAACACCATAGTTCAAAGGTATCAATTCTTTGGTGCTCAGCCATCTTTACAGTCCAACTCTCACATCCATACATGACTACTGGATAAACCATAGCTTTGACAGCTGGACCTTTGTTGGCAAAGTAATGTCTCTACTTTTTAATATGCTGTCTAGGTTGGTCATAACTTCCAAGGAGCAAGCATCTTTTAATTTTATGGCTGCAGTCACCACCTGCAGTGATTTTGGAGCCCCCTAAAATAAAGTCTGTCACTGTCTCCACTGTTTCCCCGTCTGTTTGGAAGCACAGAAGTTCATAGTTAGTGTTTTCACCTAATAAGACTGAAGTCTTATCACAGAGCAATACATTGCTATACATATTGCTTGGAATAATTTCTAATTTGTATAACAAGTCCAAAAAACAAATATAAATATAACTTTCTATATGTTTCATTTATAGCACAGAAAAGCATTTTATAAGGACTCCAGTTGTAGAGAAGCAGATGTACTTTCCTCTTCAGCACTATCCAGTGAACAACATGGTAACAGGTAATTTAAAATAAAATTAAGAGTCAACTCAAGTAGGGAAGAAACAAGGAAATATCTTGTACAAAGTATAACTCCCCTGCCATACACACTAATAGAAGACCTCATTCACACATTAAAAAAATTAACCTGCAGAACTGACCCAAAATAGGCCTTGTATTTCCTGTGTTAAAATGCTGGTCTGTTAGTAAGGTGGAAACACATCCTTGTTTACATAAGACAGTTCCAGTTTATGCCTGTTGTCCTGGCATCAACTTTTGCTCTTAAGCGTTCCAGTTTGGAAAATTAATTGTGTAAAATGTTAGTGTTAGTTGCTCAGTCATGCCCAACTCTTTGCGGCCCCCAGTTTCCTTTGTCCATGGAATTCTCTAGTCAAGAATACTGGAGTGGGTAGCCATTCCTTTCTCCAGGGGATCTTCCTGACTCATGGATCAGGTCTCCTGCATAGTAGACAGATTCGTACCATCTGAGCCACCAGGGAAGCGAGATTAATTGCTTGAACAACCCTAATTATGTAGTTTCCTTTGAGAATCTGATGAAACATAGGTCGCTTCCCCTAAGCATACATACATACAAACATAACACATGAACTTTACATATATCTAAAGAGGCTCCTATGTGCCAAGGGGCCCTTTCATGGGTCACCCAGATGTTGAAAGACTCCATATTTAGGTTTTCTAATGCCCAGCATAAAAAGAAGACAGTTAATTGAGGCTGACACTGAGAGGGTACAAACAAAGGAACTAGTTGAAAAGTGGCTGTTGAAATTTGAAGAGTGCTAAGTGAGGGAAAGTAAGAAATATTTGAATAATTTGATGTGGGTAGTATTTAGTAAGGTAATTGTTAATTTCAAAAAATAGAGGATTTAAAAAATTGTTTTTGAAACACTACAATTAAAATGGGTGGACTTTTGGATGTTTCATTATAAAATCATTTTTATATTTATCGTTTTATCTTTTTTAGCAGTGTCATAATTACCTCTTGCAACTAGTTTACAAATTCCTAAATGTCTTCTATCATATTACTGTTCCTCTAACTAAGTTTATCTATCCACTTGTTTTATTAGTTTTTTCCTTCTGTTCATTTGAGTAATATAAATGGCCTTCAGAAAAGCAATTAAGAACTTTGAATGTGTAGTTTGGGGCTGAGTGTTGGAGATATCAAAGAAAACTTCTGTTCCAACTATGATAGTAGAAAAGTCAGTTCTGGAACTCTTAGGAACAATTGTTGACTGCAAAGGACAGCGAACTAAGAAGATGTACAGTTGCCCTTTGGATAGCAAGTGTTTGAACTTCCAGGGTCCACTTATATGAGGGTTTTTAAGATAATAAATGCTACAGTTCTACATAATTTGCAGCTGGTTGAGTTTGCAGATGTAGAACCACAGATAAAGAGGAACATTGAATCTCCAGGGCTATACATTGTAAGTGGATTTTTGACTGCTGAAATACTTGGCACCCTTAACCCCCACATTATTTGGAGGGTCAACTGTACTTCAGTTCAGGTCAGTTCAGTCGCTCAGTCGTGTCCAACTCTTTGCGACCCCATGACTCGCAGCACGCCAGGCCTCCCTGTCCATCACCAACTCCCGGAGTTCACTCAGACTCACGTCCATCGAGTCCATTTGCCAACAAAGGTCCATCTAGTCAGTTCAGTTCAGTCACTCAGTCGTATCTGACTCTTTGCAACCCCATGAATTGCACCACACCAGGCCTCCCTGTCCATACCAGCTCCCGGAGTTCACTCAGACTCACGTCCATCGAGTCCATGATGCCATCCAGCCATCTCATCCTCAGTCGTCCCCTTCTCTTGCCCCCAATCCCTCCCAGCATCAGAATCTTTTCCAATGAGTCAGCGCTTCGCATGAGGTGGCCAAAGTACTGGAGCTTCAGCTTTAGCATCGTTCCTTCCAAAGAAATCCCAGGGTTGAACTCTTTCAGAATGGACTGTTTGGATCTCCTTGCAGTCCAAGGGACTCTCAAGAGTCTTCTCCAACACCACAGTCCAAAAGCATCAATTCTTCAGCACTCAGCCTTCTTCACAGTCCAACTCTCACATCCATACATGACCACAGGAAAAACCATAACCTTGACTAGACAGGCGTTAGTTGGCAAAGTAATGTCTCTGCTTTTGAATATACTATTTAGGTTGGTCATAACTTTTCTTCCAAGGAGTAAGCGTCTTTTAATTTCATGGCTGCAGTTACCAACTGCAGTGATTTTGGAGCCCCCCAAAATAAAGTCCGACACCGTTTCTACTGTTTCCCCATCTATTTCCCATGAAATGATGGGACCAAATGCCATGATCTTCATTTTCTGAATGTTGAGCTTTAAGCCAACTTTTTCACTCTTCTCTTTCACTTTCTTCAAGAGGCTTTTTAGTTCCTCTTCACTTTCTGCCATAAGGGTGTTGTCATCTGCATATCTGAGGTTATTGATATTTCTCCTGGCAATCTTGATTCCAGCTTGTGTTTCTTCCAGTCCAGTGTTTCTCATGATGTACTCTGCATAGAAATTAAATAAGCAGGGTGACAATATACAGCCTTGACGTACTCCTTTTCCTATTGGAACCAGTCTGTTGTTCCATGTCCAGTTCTAACTGTTGCTTCCTGACCTGCTTACAGATTTCTCAAGAGGCAGGTGAGGTGGTCTGGTATTTCCGTCACTTCAGAATTTTCCACAGTTTATTGTGATCCACACAATCAAAGGCTTTGGCATAGTCAATAAAGCAGAAATAGATTTTTTTCTGGAACTCTCTTGCTTTTTCATGATCCAGCGGATGTTGGCAATTTGATCTCTGGTTCCTCTGCCTTTTCTAAAACCAGCTTGTACATCAGGGAGTTCACGGTTCACGTATTGCTGAAGCCTGGCTTGGAGAATTTTGAACATTACTGTACTAGCATGTGAGATGAGTGCAATTGTGCGGTAGTTTGAACATTCTTTGGCATTGCCTTTCTTTGGAACTGGAATGAAAACTGACTTTTTCCAGTCCTGTGGCCACTGCTGAGTTTTCCAGATTTGCTGGCATATTGAGTGCAGCACTTTCACAGCATCATCTTTCAGGATTTGAAACAGCTCCACTGGAATTCCATCACCTTCACTAGCTTTGTTCGTAGTGATGCTTTCTAAGGCCCACTTGACCTCACATTTCAGGATGTCTGGCTCTAGATTGTGATCACATCATCATGATTATCTAGGTCGTGAAGATCTTTTACTATGATTGGAGTAGATGGTTGCTGCCTAGCTTTTCCCTAGATCTAAATATTCAGATAAGATATAGGTACCTTAAACCATGGATGATTATGGTATAGTATTGGTATTGATTTTGCTTCAGGCAGCTCCATCACCACATACTAAATGTCTTTTGCTCATTTGGATTTAGTGACTGTTTGATAACATTGAGACCAATAATAAATATTAAAATCAGCCATACAATAAAGACAAATGCTTAGATTTGGACAAGTAACAATGCTGTTCTATATCTCATCGCCATCTTACTGTTTAAAAATACTTGGCAGTGTTACAGAAAAGAAACTAAAAAAGCACTATAGGGTATCTCTGGTGGACCAGTGGTTAAGACTCAGCGCTTCCAATACAAGGGGCCTGGGTTTGATCCCTGGCTTCCCAGGTGGCGCTAGTGGTAAAGAACCCACCTGCCAGTGCAGGAGACGTAAGAGACATGGGTTTGACCCTCAGTCAGGAAGATCTCCTGGAGGAGGAAATGGCAACCCACGCTAGCACTCTTGCTTAGAGAATCCCATGGACAGAGGAGCCTGGAGGGTTACAGACCACAGGGTCACAGAGAGTCAGATGCAATTTAGCACACAGGCAGAGAGCTAGATCCTATGTGCCACCACTAAGATCCAGTGCAGCCAAATAAAATTAAAAACTGTAAAAATAATCATTAGTCATCTTTATAATTTTAACCTGTGGTAAGCTGGTATTGATTTTATCGATAGAACTAAAATCTTCTAAGTTTTTAATTTGTGCAGTTGAATATTTTTTTTCTTTCTAATACTGCATTAAATTTAAAAATAGTACTTTCTTGAAAGAAAGTTTTATTTAAAAAATAATTTAATTGTCTTTAATTTCAACATAAAGTGACAGTTTTTCCTTTTCTATCATGCCCATTTGCCTGTACAGGAAGAAATAACTTCCTGTTGAGAAAATCAGCGTGTGTTAATTGAAAATATAGGGCAGTGGTAATCTAATTGAAAATGTAGGGCAGCAGTATTCTAATTTAGGCAGCATTATCAACATTTGTGACTATAACTTTACTGTCTCTTCCTCAAAATGGGTTGAGTTCAACTCAGTGAATGTTAAATATCTTAAAATAAATCTAATTAGATGTCTGGTTTTAGAAAATACAAGTTGGAGCTATACCCTAGAACAGGGTTTCTCAGTCCTGGAACTGTCATATATGGCATTTTCAGTTCAGTTCAGTCACTCAGTCGTGTTCAACTCTGCAACCCTATGGATTGCAGCATGCCAGGCCTCCCTATCCATCACCAACTCCTGGGGCCTACTCAAACTTGTGTCCATTGAGTCAGTGATGGCATCCAACTATCTCATCCTCGGTCATCCCCTTCTCCTCCTGCCTTCAATCTTTCCCAGCATCAAGGTCTTTTCAAATCAGTCAGTTCTTTGTATTAGGTGGCTAAAATATTGGAGTTTCAGCTTTAGCATGAGTCTTTCCAGTGAATATTCATGATGATTTCCTTTAGGATGGACTGGTTGGATCTTCTTGCTGTCCAAGGGACTCTCAAGAGTCTTCTCCAACACCACAGTTCAAAAGCTTCAGTTCTTTGTTGCTCAGCCTTCTTCACAGTCCAAGTCTCACATCCATACATGACCACAGGAAAAACCATAGCCTTGACTAGACAGACCTTTATTGGCAAAGTAATGTCTCTGCTTTTGAATATGCTGTCCATGTTGGTCATAACTTTTCTTCCAAGAAGTAAGCATCTTTTTATTTTATGGCTGCAGTCACTGTCTGCAGTGATTTTGGAGCCCCCCCAAAATAAAGTCTGCCACTGTTTCCACTCTTTCTCCATCTATTTGCCATGAAGTGACAGGACCAGATGCCATGATCTTCGTTTTCTGAATGTTGAGCTTTAAGCCAACTTTTTCACTCTCCTCTTTCACTTTCATCAAGAGGATCTTTAGTTCTTCTTTGCTTTCTGCCATAAGGGTGGAGTCGTCTGTATATCTGAGGTTATTGATATTTCTTGTGGCAATCTTAATTCCAGCTTGTGCTTCATCCAGGCCAGCGTTTTTCATGATACACTCTGCATTTAAGTTAAATAAGCACAGTGCCAATATAGCCTTGATGTACTCTTTTTTCTATTTAGAACCAGTCTGTTGTTCCATGTCCAGTTCTAAACCATTGCTTCCTGACCTGCATACAGTTTCCCAAGAGGCAGGTCAGGAGGTCTGGTATTCCCATCTCTTTCAGAATTTTCCACAGTTTGTTATGATCTGCACAGTCAAAGGCTTTGGCATAGTCAATAAAGCAGAAATAGATTTTTTTTCTGGAACTCTCTTGCTTTTTCCATGATCCAGCAGATGTTGGCAATTTGATCTCTGGTTCCTCTGCCTTTTCTAAAACCAGCTTGAACATCTGGATGTTTACGGGTCATGTACTGTTGAAGCCTGGCTTGGAGAATTTTGAGCATTTACTTTACTAGCGTGTGGGATGAGTGCAATTGTGTGGTAGTTTGAGCATTCTTTGGCTTGCCTTTCTTTGGGATTGGAATGAAAAGTGACCTTTTCCAGTCCTGTGGCCACTGCTGAGTTTTCCAGATTTGCTGGCATATTGAGTGCAGCACTTTCACAGCATCATCTTTCAGAATTTGAAATAGCTCAATGGAATTACATTACCTCCACTAGCTTTGTTTGTAGTGATGCCTTCTAAGGCCCAGTTGACTTCACATTCCAGGATGTCTGGCTCTAGGTGAGTGATCACGCCATCATGATTATCTTGGTCGTGAAGCTCTTTTTTGTACAGTTCTGTGTATTCTTGGCTCCTCTTCTTAATATCTTCTGCTTCTGTTAGGTCCATACCATTTCTGTCCTTTATCGAGCCCATCTTTGCATGAAATGTTCCCTTGGTATCTCTAATTTTCTTGAAGAGATCTCTAATCTTTCCCATTCTGTTGTTTTCCTCTATTTCTTTGCATTGATTGCTGAGGAAGGCTTTCTTATCTCTTCTTGCCATTCTTTGGAACTCTGCATTCAGATGCTTATATCTTTCCTTTTCTCCTTTGCTTTTCGATTCTCTTCTTTTCACAGCTATTTGTAAGGCCTCCCCAGACAGCCATTTTGCTTTTTTGCATTTCTTTTCCATGAGGATGGTCTTGATCCCTGTCTCCTGTACAATGCCATGAACCTCCATCCATAGTTCATCAGGCACTCTATCTATCAGATCTAGTCCCTTAAATCTATTTCTCACTTCCACTGTATAATCATAAGGGATTTGATTTAGGTCATACCTGAATGGTCTAGTGGTTTTCCCTATTTTCTTCAATTTAAGTCTGAATTTGGCAATAAAGAGTTCAAGATCTGAACCACAGTCAGCTCCCGGTCTTATTTTTACTGTCTGTGTAGAGCTTCTCCATCTTTGGCTGCAAACAATATAATCAGTCTGATTTTGGTGTTGACCATCTGGTGATGTCCATGTGTAGAGTGTTCTCTTGTGTTGTTGGAAGAGGTTGTTGGCTATGACCAGTGCATTCTCTTGGGAGAACTCTATTAGCTTTGACCTGCTTCATTCTGTACTTTAAGGCCAAATTTGCCTGTTACTCCAGGTGTATCTTGACTTCCTGCTTTTGCATTCCAGTCCCCTGTAATGAAAAGAGCATCTTTTTTGGGTGTTCATTCTACAAGGTCTTGTAGGTCTTCATAGAACCATTCAACTTCAGCTTCTTCAGCGTTACTAGTTGGAGCATAGACTTGAATTATTGTGATATTCCAAGGTTTGCCTTGGAAATGAACAGAGATCCTTCTGTGCTTTTTGAGATTGCATCCAAATACTGCTTTTTGGACTCTTGTTTACTCTGATGGCTACTCCATTTCTTCTAAGGGATTCTTGCCCACAATAGTAGATATAATGGTCATCTGAGTTAAATTCATCCATTCTAGTCCATTTTATATTGCTGATTCCTAAAATATCGACATTCACTCTTGCCATCTCCTGTTTGACTACTTCCAATTTGCCTTGGTTCATGGACCTAACGTCCCAGGTTCCTATGCAATATTGCTCTTTACAGCATTGGACTTTGCTTCCATCACCAGTCAGATCTATAACTGGGTGTTGTGTTTGCTTTTACTCCATCTCTTCATTCTTTCTGGAGGTATTTCTCCACTGACCTCCAGTAGCGTGTTGGGCACCTGCCGACCTGGTGAGTCCATCTCTCAGTGTCCTGTCATTTTGCCTTTCATACTGTTCATGGGGTTCACAAGGCAAGAGTACTGAAGTGTTTTGCCATTCCCTTCTCCATTTATATATTGCTATGTAACAAATTGCTTCAAAACTTAGCAGCTTAAGACAGTGAACACTTATTATTTTATAGTTTCTGAGGACCAGGAATCCAGGAGCATCTTAGTTGGATGGTGGTAGTTTAATTGCTAAGTTGCGTCCAACTCTTGTTACCTCATGGACTATAGCCTGCCATGCTCCTCTGTCCATGGGATTTCCCAGGCAAGCATACTGGAGTGGGTTGCTGTTTCCTTCTCTAGGGGATCTTCTCAACCCAGGAATAGAACTCAGGTGTCTTGCTTGTAGGCAGATTCTTTACTGAGTGAGCTTCGAGGGAAGCCTTAGTTGGATACTTATGTCTAATAATCTCTAATAAGGTTGCAGTCAGTTTGCAATCAGTTTGTCAGCTAGTTTGCAGTCATTTTAGAGACAGAAAAATCCATTTCAAAGCTTATGCATATGGTTGTTGGCAAGACTTAGATCTCACTAAGTGGACTTCCATAAGGGCTGTTCACAATGTGGTAGCTTGCTTTCCTCAGAATGAGAAATGCAGTGCGAGAAAGAGTGTGTTGAAGACAGAAGCCAGTGTCTTTTCTATATCCTATTCTCAGAAGGGACATATCATTACTTCTGCCAAGTGCTGTCAGTTGTACAGAACAATCCAATTACAAAGTGGGAGGAGCCTACACAAATTTATGAATACCAGGAGATAGAGATCATTCAGGGCCATTTGAGGGGCTGGCTACCACAGACATACATAGAATTGTCCACCAAGAGTGTCTTTCCCAGGAACTCTCTTTTCTTTCCAATTATTTTGGGTTATATTTTCTAAAACATGAGCTAGTTCCTACCCCAAACAGTTGCTTTGGGAATGAATACCTGGCTTGAGCTGGACCAATCACAGTTCTTTGGATTTCTAGACGTGGAGCACAGCAAGTCATGTCGTTCTTATTCAAGTGACCATAGCTCTAAGATATAAAACTTGAGAGCTATTGGTGGCCGTATTTTCTACCCTGTAAAGAAAGTCAGCTTGTGTTGAGAAGAAAATTAATTTAAATTAATACGTTTAGGAAAAAACGAGATCAGTGAGACGGCCGTGAGAGCTAGTTATTTCTGAGGCTTAGCAATATGTATGCCTTCTTCATAGTTTGGTTGATACAGCAGTGTCTTTCCAGTAAACTCACCTTCAGCTAGTTTATTTTTTCTTTAATTTTTTAAAATGGATTTTTATTGGAGTACAGTCATTTTACAGTGTTGTTTTCATTTCTGCTGTACAGCAAAGTGAATCAACTGTGTGCATATGTATATCCCCACTTCTTTGGTTTCCTTCCAGTTAGGTCACCACAGAACACTGAGTAGAGTTTTCTGTGCTATGCGTGCACTAGGTTCTCATTAGTTTCTGTCTAAGCTAGTTTAAATTGGGTGTCTGTCAATTTCAGCCTGAAGTCCTAACTACTTCAAAACTGCTACAATAATCCAGTTTTAAATCGTAAATGTCCTATCCTTCTTTAACTTGCAAGAATAATTTTATTAATATAGTAAATATTTAAAAAATTTCTATCCTCCCTCATATCTTTAGAAACATCACATAGTATGTGTGTGCAGTTAATTAAATGTTAATATTTTAATGCACTAGTTTATTTTACACAGAAATCTAGCCATCAGGCAAGGACCATGAACAATATGGAGTACAGTAATAGTGCTTTAAGAGATATTCTAAAGTAAATGGTTATGTTTAAAATATCTTTAAAGATTCTAATGAATTTTATGTTATTGGCCTCATAGTTGCTTTATTAACTGAATTTATTATCTGTTATTATAAACAATCAAACTGTATAGATATACTATTGATGGTGGTGGTCTAAATTCAGTCATCTCTGAGCTTTAGCAGAATTTTTTTTAATATGGTATTTACTTTTAAATTAGGTTTCAATATTAGTATAAACCACAAACATTTATATTACACATAAAACATTATTACTCAGATAAGCAACTACTATCAAGGTAATATTACTCAAAATCATTGAGTCTGTAAGCTCTTTCCATTCAGGTTTTCTTTTTGATTCACATATCTATTTCAGATTATTAATGACATTGGAATTACTCACACTTACAACCTTTGTTGACTAAGTTGTGATATCAGTTTTCCTCTTAATTTTTTTATTAAAGACTGTTATCTCAGTGTTAGCAATGCAGGAAGGTGTTGCTTGCCCTACTAGGGAAGATGAGCTAGCTGTTTGTGTTAGTAGCTAGCTGGATAGAAGTGATTACATTCTAAGCCAGACACACGTCCCAGTTATTTTGGTCTAGGTACTTTTAAGTTCCAGCCCTAACCGGTACATCAACTCTCTGTAGTCAAAGTGGCTAATGAAGTATCTGGTGTTTTAAAAAGAGTATAAGGCTAGGGGTAGTGGTGAAGAGGGGAGGAAGTGTTCCCCAATGGTTACTATGTTTTATGGAGAATATTCTCACTGGTATTTCTTCTTTTACTTCTTTTCTAAAAACATTCTTTGGAAATCTTAGCTCTAATAAATCAAAGACCTTGAAAAGGAGATAGTATGATAGAATTTCCAATATATATATATTCTATTCTGTAGGTTATATATCAATTGATGCCATGAAGAAATTTCTTGGGGAGCTACATGACTTCATTCCTGGAAGTTCAGGTTATTTGGCATACCATGTTCAAAATGAAATTAACATGTCTGCAATAAAAAACAAATTAAAGAATAAGTATTAAGTTAAATATTGTCCTTCTATCTGGGCATTTATTTTCTGTAAACTATTACCAAAAATGTGCATGTTTTAAAATTCTTCTCTTTGTGACAGGAGGTTGAAGGAATGGGGAAGAATTCTTTCTTCCTGAAAATGTACCTTTAGGAAATTCAGAATCATTTTGGCTCTCTGTTTAGACATTTGGGAAGACCTTTTCCCCCAGCTTGTAAGGTTTTGTCCACAAATTCTGAGTACACAGTTGTTATGGAGTAATTGTCGATGAAACATACTTCATGAATTCTCAATCTCTCTCCCTCTGTCAGATACTCTTTTGACTTTAATGTTCTATTAACTATATATATATATATATATATATATATATAAAGTTTAATGCTGTAAATGATAAGTTTTATGATTCTGATCATCTTACTTTGATTACAATCTCAGAATGTGATAGTTGAATTACTGTTTCTGGCTTGAGAAAATATGTTAAGAAGTAAATAATTCACAGTTCATTATATGGACAGTTTCTGATAATCAGTGTATCAGAAGTGATTTAATGTAAACAAATGTTAAGTCTTCTGAAACGAACCCACAAGATACCATACAATCACAGTGCTAGAAAGGACCTTAGAGAATATTGGGTCCATCTGTTTGTTTTTAATGAGGAAATGAAGGCCTTGACAAAGTGTCTTGCTTAGAGTAACTAACTGGAGGCTAAACCGGGACTGGAGCATGGTCCTCTTTTAGCTACTGTTTGAACCCTAAGAGCATACTCTGACTGGCAAAGCAGTAGACTAAAAGGAGCCTGGGGTCCTGAGGACATTGTGGAGATATCTGCCACCCCAGCCCTGGGTTGCCTACCTCTAGACTTTCATGTGACTGAGAAAATGTCTTCTTTGTTTAAGGCACTTTATTTTTGTGTCTCTTTCTGCCAGACTAACCATAAATGAGGCATAAGAACAGGCTACCGACCTTGTTTTATGGGAGATAATTGTATGGAAGATAACCAGTTCTTTACATCTGTAAAGTGTTAATCTTGATGTTATAAAGGTGACCTTAATAACATAGCATGTCTTTTACATTTATAGTAGCTTTAGTTAAAAAAAAAAAATAGTTCTTTCAAATGGAATGTTTAGTTACACTATTACTCAGCAGTGTGGAAAACCTGAAAATAAACTCAGTGTTTAATAATTAATTAATAGAATGTACCTTAAAATCATATTTCATTGATTTAATGGAATAGCCATTTTTTCTCTTTAGCGTCTTTATTAAGATATAATCACATACCACACAATTCACCCATTTAATGGGTACAACTTAATGGTTTTAGTATAGTGACCGAGTTGTGCAACCATTACCACAGTCTGATTTAGACCTTTTTCATCACCCTAGAGAGAAACCCCTGGCCTATTGGGCCAACAGCCATGCGGCTCTCCCACACCCACACCCCCGACTGGAGGCAGCCACTAGGTCTACTTTCCGTCTGTAGATTTGCCCATTCTGGACGTTGTTTGTACGTGGAGTCATGGAACACATGCTCTTCTGTGATAGATGTCTCTCACTTAGCATGACGTGGAGTTTATTCACGTTACACTTTGAGGTATCAGTACTTTATTTTTATCACACAGTAGTATTCTATTGTATGGACATTTAAGTAGAAAAATATAGCTTTTTGCTTTGCCAGGCAAAGGGAGACACATTGGGCTTCTGCCTCAAAAAACTATGTCTTCAGGAAGTTGTATAGTCTTAAATACATACTTTAGGCAACCCACTCCAGTATTCTTGCCTGGAAAATTTCATGGATGGAGGAGCCTGGTAGGCTACAGTCCATGGGGTCGCAAAGAGCCGGACACGACTGAGCGACTTCAATGTCAATGTCAATTAGATGAGAACAAGGGCTAAAAATCAGTGATCTAATAAGCATCCATATCAGGAAACTAGAAAAAAATCACCAGCAACTCCTGAGGAAAATAGAAGAAAGAAATAATATAGATAAGAGGGGAAATTAATGAAATAAGAAACAAATCTATAATAGAAAGGGACAACAAATCAAGAAAATGTTTTCTTTGAAAAGACTAATTAAATTGATACATTTCTAGCAAGGCTAGTTAAGAAAAAGAGAAAGAAGCACATAAAACCAGTATCAGAAATGAAGCCAAATTTTAAATATTTTAAGCAAAATTTGACCAAATTTATGCCAATAAGTTCAAATATTTAAATGAGCTACCTAAATCCCTAGGAAATCTGTTTTTACTAAATCTGACATGCCAAAAATAGGAAATATGATTAGTCCTATAACTATAAAAATTATGAATTTACAAGATAAAAAGCTTCCTACTGCCCCATGAGTTACTAGTGTTGTGGTGTTGGCAAGCTATGTACCTATTTCCCCATCTCAGAAATGAAGATAATAACATAATGTCAGGGCTTCCTTGGTGGCTCAGTGGTAAAAGAACCTACCTGTCAATGCAGAAAACATAGATTCCATCTTTGATTCAGGAAGACCCCACTTGCCTTGGATTAGCGAAGCTTGTGTGCCACGACTATGGAGCCTGTGCCCTACAGCCTGGGAACCACAGTTACTGGGCCTAAATACTAGAGCCTAGAGCCTGTGCTCCGCAACAGGAGAAGCCAGCACAGTGAGAAACTACAGAACAGCCCCTGCTTGCTGCAACTAGAGGAAAGCCCTCGCGCAATGAAGATCCAGCACAGCCAAGAATTAAATAATTAAAATTTAAAAGGTAGTGTAATGTCATAGGTAGTACTTTGAGGATTAAATTCTGATAAGAGTACTTTGCATATGGCCTGGTAGTTGACACATGCTCTGTGTACGCTGGCCATTGAGTCTCCTATACGGTCTGGGTGTGTACCACTGAATGCAAAAACGTGTTCTGTGGGCACCCTGCTGTGCCTGTTCTGAAAGGTAAAAGGGCCTAGTTTCTATTTTTTTTTAATTAATTTTTATTTTTTTAGTTTGTTTTGCTTTACAATACTGTATTCATTTTGCTACACATCGACATGGATCAGCCACGAGTGTACATGAACTCCCAATCCCGACCCCCACCTCCCCGCTCCCGCCCCACACCATCTCTCTGGATTATCCCCGTGCATCAGTCCCAAGCATCCTGCATCCTGCATCAAACTATTTTTCTGAAGTAAAAGTGCTCAGGGGCAATAGATGCATCTTAAATTTTAAAATAAATTTGATGGTAAATCAGTCTTGTCCTTAAACCAGATTCTGTCTGCTCTCCTTTTGTACACCTGCCTTAGAGCCACTCTTTGACTATTTTCTGTTGCTCTGTGTGCAGAGTTGCCTACACACCTCCAGGCATGAATCTTAACTCTAGTGGCTTGGAGAAGGCTATCACAAGTTGTAATTTATATGTCAACTCAGTGAATCACTGTTCCTATTCTTCTGTTTCTCAGGCTATTATTGTCTGGTTCCTGTTCTGACTGCTTCTGTGATCTCAGGGCACACAGTACTTTCTGGGCAAATATCACCTATGTCTCCTGTGCTACATAAAGTTCTTTTTGGCTTATCTGATCTCTTCTCATACTTTGTCACTCTGGGGCTTTGCTCAGATCTGGTTGTTTAACATTGTTTAGGAGATTTGCTCTTCCTCAGTTGGAGGGCTCCTCATTCCTCTAGTCCTTGCCTCTGCCACTTTGAGCTTGTGACACAGACTTACCCCACCTCCCAGAATTCCCAGGTTTTTTTTCCTCCAGTCGAGTTGTTCTTTGCAGCATTGCCTTCTTAAATAAGAGCTTAAGAAGGAATGGTGGGATGAATTGGGAGATTGAGATTGACATATATACTCTGTGCATGCTCAGTCGCTAAGTTGAGTCCGATCCTTTGCGACTGTTCTGACTATAGCCTGCCAGGCGCCTCTGTTCATGGGATTTTCCAGGCAATAATACTGGCCATTTCCTCCTCCAGAGGATCTTCCCAACCCAAGGACTGAAACCTCCTCTCTCGCATTTCCTGCATTGGCAGGCAGATTGTTTACCACTGCCCCACCTGGGAAGCCCATATGTGCACTACTGTGTATAAAGTAGATGATTAGTGGCAACCTACTGTGTAGCACAGGGAACTCGACTCAATGCTCCGTGGTCCCACAGAGAGGGTGTATGTGTCTGCATAGTGATTCACTTTGCTGTACAGCAGAAACTAACAACACTGGAATGCAACTGAACTCTTAATTTTTATTTTTTTTAAAGAAAGAAATGCAATAATAAGGAGCTGTGGGGCCCTCGCCCCCTCTGGTGGGGTTTATTTCTCTGCCACACTGTAATTTCTTCCATGGTGCTCTTTGGAGTCCATTTAATTTCTTTGTCCTAATTGGTCTTTTCACTGTACCTCCTCTGTATTGTGTTTCTTCCTCATCTGTTAGATTTTTAAAGCTGTTTCTTTCCTTCCCTCTATTCCAATTGTTCAAATCCTGTCTTACCTTGAAGTATCATCTCAAAGGATAAGTCTGAATAAAGCCTCTTTCCCAAGTGCCCTCTCCCTACAGGACTTAAAGCGCTTTGTTTACTCAATCTAAAATTATAAATATTTGTGTATGATTAATGTGTAATTCTTTGTGCCCTCTACTAAATGCTTAGAGTCTGGAGGACAGGGATATTTCTTACTTCTCTTTGCAGCTCCCAGAGCACCCAGCATGGCGCCTGGAATATGGAGGTTGTTCAGGAGCTATTTGTTATATTAAATTCATGAACATAAGACCCCAGAGGATAAGCAGGTGCTCCCCTTGCTTTCTAGCCTGAGACCAGCAGTGCTCTGAGTGGCTTCATTATTTAATCAGGAAATGGGTTGTATGAACCTGGATATCCCAGATGAAACAAAGTCTTCCATAAAGCATGTTCATCAGTCTTGTAAGAATTGTCTCATTCATTCATCAGCAAACATCTGTTGAAACGAAGGGCTAAACCTAGAGCAGAGAGAAGATGGGGAACAGGACAAACGCACTAGTGCATTAAGGCACTAGTGATCTTGTTTAGGGATTTGAAACATAAACGTCTGACTGTAAGGCAAAGTGAAATGGGTACTCTACTGAAATATAAATGAGATTGTCTGAGAACACTAGTCCTTGATTTCAGGAGGGAGAAAGAAGAGGGACACTGGAGCAGATGATGATGGCACAGAAGAGGAGCAACACTGTCCTTACCAGTGGACTCATAGCATTGCCAAGTGCCCACCAGTCAGATGCAGCTCTTGAAATGTGGCTGGTCTAAATTGAGATGTACATAAGTATAAAATATGTAGTGGGTTGTTGAAAATGTAGTACAAAAATTAATTTATATTGATTACATGTTGAAAATAATATTTTGAATATTTTGGAAAAATATAATTTATTAAAATTAATTTCACTTGTTTCTTTCTACTTTTAATGTGAGTTCTTGATGATTTATAATTAGAAACAAGGTTTTTAACCCACGTGGTTTTGGTTTTCCCCATAATTAGAAAGTATACATCCCCAAGATACATTCCTGTCACTATGTGAAGGCTGAGAAAAATGAAAGACAGGGTAAATCTCAGTCAGTCAGTTCAGTCACTCAGTCGTGTCCGACTTTTTGCAACCCATGGAGTGCAGCATGCCAAGTTTCCCTGTCCATCACCAACTCCCAGAGCTTACTCAAACTCATGTCCATGGAGTTGGTGATGCCATTCAACCATCTCATCCTTTGTCATCCCCTTGTCCTCCTGCCTTCAATCTTTCCCAGCATGAGAGTCTTTTCCAGTGAGTCAGTTCTTCGTATCAGGTNACTTTTTGCAACCCATGGAGTGCAGCATGCCAAGTTTCCCTGTCCATCACCAACTCCCAGAGCTTACTCAAACTCATGTCCATGGAGTTGGTGATGCCATTCAACCATCTCATCCTTTGTCATCCCCTTGTCCTCCTGCCTTCAATCTTTCCCAGCATGAGAGTCTTTTCCAGTGAGTCAGTTCTTCGTATCAGTGGCCAAAGTATTGGAGCTTCAGCTTCAACATCAGTCCTTCCAATGAATATTCAGGACTGATTTCCTTTAGGATGGACTGGTTGGATCTCCTTGCAGTCCAAGGGACTCTCAAGAGTCTTCTCCAGCACCACAGTTCAAAAGCATCAATTCTTAAGCACTCAGCTTTCTTTATAGTCCAACTCTCACATCCATACATGACTACTGGAAAAACCATAGCTTTGACTAGACGGACCTTTGTTAGCAAAGTAACCTCTCTGCTTTTGAATATGCTATCTAGTTTTGTCTTAGCTTTCCTTCCAAGGAGCAAGCATCTTTTAATTTTATGGCTGCAGCCACCACCTGCAGTGATTTTGGAGCCTCCCAAAAATAAAGTCTGACACTGTTTCCACTGTTTTCCCATCTATTTGCCATGAAGTGATGGGACTGAATGCCATGATCTTCATTTTCTGAATGTTGAATTTTAAGCCAACTTTTTCAAACTCTCCTCTTTTGCTTTCATCAGGAGTCTCTTTAGTTTTTCACTTTCTGCCATAATGGTGGTGTCATTTGCACGTCTGAGGTTATTGATATTTCTCCCAGCAATCTTGATTCCAGCTTGTGTTTCATTCAGGCTGGCATTTCTCATGATGTACTCTGCATATAAGTTAAATAAATAGGGTGACCATATACAGCCTTGACGTACTCCTTTTCCTATTTGGAACCAGTCTGTTTTTCCATGTCCAGTTCTAATTGTTGTTTCTTGACCTACATACAGATTTCTCAGGAGGCAGGTCAGGTGGTCTGGTATTCCCATCTTTTAAAGAATTTTCCAGTTTGTTGTGATCCACACAGTCAAAGGCTTTGGCGTAGTCAATAAAGCAAAAGTAGATGTTTTTCTAGAACTTTCTTGGGTTTTTGATGATCCAGTGGATGTTGGCAATTTGATCTCTGGTTCCTCTGCCTTTTCTAAATCCAGCTTGAATATATGGAAGTTCACAGTTCACATACTGTTGAAGCCTCGCTTGGAGAATTTGGAGCATTATTTGCTGGTGTGTGAGATGAGTGCAATTGTGAACATTCTTTGGCACCACCTTTCTTTGGGATTGGAATGAAAACTGACCTTTTCCAGCCCTGTGGCCACTGCTGAGTTTTCCAAATTTGCTGGCATATTGAGTGCAGCACTTTAGCAGCAGCATCTTTTAGGATGATGCCTACCCCTAATCCTAGAAGGGTAAGTCTGGCTCTGGGAGATACTTAGCCCTGAATATCAACTGTAAATCAGCTAAAACACCTGAATTATCAAGACTCGGCTCAGAACTTGGTCTTGTATGCGCATGCATATAAAGCTGTTGTGTCTCACACGCTGCCGGATCCCAAGGAGTTCCCAACCTCACAAGACTCATCTGAGAATCTATCACCCAGCCAGGGTGTTTTCCTTTCTTATTCAGTAAATCCAGCGAAGTAAGCCTTGTCTGCTCAGTGTGGTTTTTGACAGTGTTTTGCTAAAGCCTAAAGTTGACAGAAGCTATAAACACAAAAATCAATAATTTATCTGTAGGATAGCAAGGCGTGCCTAGAAATAGAATTGGGAAACAATCCTTCCATGATATGTCGAGCAATAATAAAATGCTTAGAAACAATCTCCACAAGAAAGGCACAGGATCTGTATAAATAAAGCAGTAGAGTCATTCTGAAAGAAGTAATGAAAAATGCCAACAAAATGGAAAACTGCGAGAAGAAATAATGTATCAATTTCTCCCAATTTATCATGGAATTCATACAATCTTAAAGTACCACAATACTTTACAAACATTTTACCATATTAAACAATTAGCACCATTCTCAAATTGGTAACTTTAGATGAAATATGAGTGGAGTGTTATGTCCAAAATTTATTTTGGCAGGTAAATAATATTAAACTACATAAGCATTAGTCTTATCTTTATAAAAATAAATAAGACTTAATTGCATCTTCAAAAGCATTTATATTCAGCTTGATTTAAGTCATTCTGATTTCTTTTTATTTTTCATTCTAATTTATCTTTTAATTTTAAAGATAATGTTAATTAATTTAATTTTCATTGAACAAATCGAGGTGATCTGTTGAAGGGAAAGTAATGTTTAGATGGAAAAAACTTGAGTCATATTTTGTAAGCTTTTATTACCTTCATTTTAGCAAAATCACTGTTTTCAATTATTTATATAAATATCTCTTCTGTTCAACAGAACATGAAAGCTGTACAATGATAGCATTCTTGGATATTTTGTCAAATTTCAGTCTCATGGCACTCATAATTTCACACATTTTAAAGTCTTGTCTTGAAGATTCACATATTATTTGATAGTTTGTTGGCATTTATAATTTTATCTTTAAAAATGTAAATGTATCACATACTCACCTCACTTGCACTGTTGCCCATGACTGTTAGGAGGAGCTGCTGTTAGGGTTCCTGAATTCATCTAAAAAGCTGCTGTCGGGGGGTGAGGACTGAGGGTGTCCCGAGGAGCTGGAGTGGGGGCCGGGTACCTGGAGGAGCTCCAGGTCCAGAGAAACTACGGAGGGACTTTGACCACGGTTTCTTGACTGTAGTATTTAATTTTACTGTGGTATCTTTATGCTTTTATTTGTACTTTTTACTACTGTAATATAGACAAAATGGGAGACCAGTATTGGACTGTGGTATATTCAGCAATGTCATATCACTTAAGATCTATCTGGTCTTTGGTGAGGGTTATTCTTAACGTCGTGCTCTATGAAGCTATGGTATTGATTATTGTAAAACCTGTTTTATATACATATGAAAATGCAGTATCATGGGTCTGAAATGTTTCTGAAACAATCTCATAAGAAATAGAGACTGTTATTTATTTTTTTTAATATTTTATTTATTTTTCTGCACCTGGTCTTGTTTGTGACATGTGGGATCTAGTTCCCTGACCAGAGATTCAACCTGGGCCCCATGCATTGGGGGAAAAAATATTTTTTTCCCTAGTTTTTATTTAGTTGTTAGCTCTAAATATGGCAACTAAGGTTCTATATAAGAAGACTTGGTCTGGATATGATGAAGAATTTAAGAATAGAAGTCTAAGAGTTTTGTTGTGGTAAATAAAGCAAAACAGGGAAAAGCACAAGTAACACTTTGCTTTAAATGTGAGATAAGTACAAGTTCAAAAACAAGAAACGTGCTGAAAAAAGCCACTCCAGTATTTACTGAGGAAATATTGTGTGATGGGCCAGGTAGGTTCCCATCCCATGAACTGTACCTTCTAGTGGGCAGATGGGACACCTCATTTTCTGAACTCCAAGCATGCCCTTGATGTGTTTTTACTAGAGAGTGTGGTTGGGCCTATTTGAATTGCTGTGTGTAGCAGCAGAATCTGGTGAGTCAAAAATGCTCTTGTTCTGATGTTCTGCAGCTTATGAGGAAGGCCTTACAAACAGGTTTTCATGAACAGATTTCACTCGTGTTGCTTCCATTGAAATTCCAGTACTTTGGCCACCTGATGTAAATAACTGACTCATTGGAAAAGACCCCGATGCTGGGAAAGATGGAAGGCAGGAGGAGAAGGGGACGACAGAGGATGAGATGGTTGGATGGTATCACCGACTCAATGGACATGAGTCTGAGCATGCTCTGGGAGTTGGTGATGGACAGAGAAGCCTGGCAAGCTGCAGTCCATGGGGTCGTGAAGAGTCAAACGTGACTGAGTGACTGAACTGAACTGAGCTGTTGATTCCATTAAATATTAACAGTTCTGTGATGAGGCAGAACCAAACGGTCAAAATCATACATGGATCAGTGGAGTTAGACTTTTAAAAAGCGTTTATTTATATATCTCTCTATTTATGGCTGTGCTGGGTCTTTGTTGCTGGGTGGGCTTTTCTCTAGTTACAGAGAAGGGGGCTACTCTCCAGTTGCAGTGCATGGGCCTCTCATTACAGTGGCTTCTCTTGTGGTGTGCAGGTTTCTGTACTTGCAGCACGTGGGCTCAGAAGTTGCAGCTCCCGGGCTCTGTGATGTGTGTGGTCAGTAGTTGTAGCCCAGGGGCTTAGTTGCCCAACAGCATGTGGGATCTTCCTGGACCATGGATGGAACGTGTGTTTCCTCACTGGCAGGTGGATTCTTTACCCCTGAGCCACCAGGGAAGCCTTGAGGTTAGTCTTTTAATAAGTGAGCCACGAAAAGAAATAACTGAGCCTCATGGATGACAGTGGACATCTGCATTCATCTCTTTAATAATAATCTTTGTTATTTGTTCAGTGCTTGTTGTATGCCATGAACTTTAAATGCATTTTCCAATTTGTTATGTAATTGTACCAAAGATATGTTGGATATTGATGTTTAACGTCTCATTGTCAAGTAATGGGCACTCACCACCACCTATTAATACTCTCTCTGTTTCCATGAGCTCAGCTTCTCTGGCTTAATCCTGTTATGGAAGGCTTGCAAGACACACATCTCAGCAGATTATAGTTGAGGATTTTCTTCTAATGTATTCTTTTATCATTTACTTAATATTTTTGTGTTATGTCTACTGGTGTTGTTTCTTATTGAAATTAGTCTATTTCTACTTAAGTACATCTCATGACATCAACATATTATTTGTGAATTCCATAATTGTAGCTTAAATTATGGATGATAATTTGGCATGAATTTTTTAAATTTTGTAATTGTATTTTTATTTATTTTTTATGCAAAGTTTTCTTCTGATCATAACTTTATCCTTTCTGAGCTGTCTGTGATTTTTATCTGTTTCTTACGACTTAACTTGATTTGTTAAAAAAAATCACATCATCCAGGTGGCATGTAAAATACTTTCTATTATTTTTAGGTAAGGAAAGGAAGAAGTGAATTCTCTGGTGGTCCAGTGGTTAAGGCTCCATGCTTCCACTGCAGGGGGCTCAGGTTTGATCCCTGCTTGGGGAACTAAGATCTCATATGCCGCCAGGCAACTAAGCTCGTGAACCACAACTGGAGAAGAGCCGTGTGCTGCAAGGAAGACCCAGCACAGGAAAAGTAAAAAATGAAAATGTTTCCCCCCTCCTGCGCCCCACCGCATTCCATCTCTCCGGACTGATACATATGTGTACTCGTGGCTGATTCACATTGTTGTCCGGCAGAAACTAACAAACACTGTAAAGCAATTATTCTCCAAACAAACAAAAAAAAATTTAAAGTAATATCAGGCCCCCCCCCCCAAATATCACTGGAATATGTAATGAAGGTATATGGGTCAAAATTAAATTATCTGGAAAAAAAACCCACATACATTTAAATGAGAAAGAAATTGAAAAGTCATGAACTTTGTTTATCTTTCTGGCTTATACATTAGCCCTTTCCCTTCCCAGTGGTTGGGGGTGGAAATCTCCTGCACTAAAACAGAATATATTTGAGAAAGACAAGTATTTGAGAAGAATTGGATCACATTTACAAATATTTATTGGCTTGTGCAGATTCAATAGCAAAATCACTTTATGAATTTTTGCTTTTTCTCTCATGAACACTTTCTAAATGACTCAAGATGCTGTCATTGGTAACTCACATGGAGCCGGGCTATTTTTAAGTATTGTTTCACAATTCAGAAAGGCAAGTAAATACATATGCAAGTGTTTGTATATTTATTAAGCTTTCATTTAAAGTCAGTAGCAAATGAATACATTAACTCTTTTGCTCTAGGGAGTATTCAATATTGGTGATGGTTGCTAAGTCATGCCCAACTCTTGTGACTCCATGAATTGTAGACCACCAGGCTTCTCTGTCCATGGGATTCTCCAGGCAAGAATATTAGACTGGGTTGCCATGCCCTCCTCCAGGGGATCTTCCCTACCCAGGGACTGAACCTGTATCTCCTGCACTGGCAGGCAGATTCTTTACCATTGGCCACCAGGAAAGTCAATTTTTAATAATAAATGACTGCAATTGCTGTCCACTTTGAGCTGAACAAGGTAACACAATCAAATTTTGTTATTTTTTTATTGATGAAACAATAGTTAATGTGATGAACTAAGGGTAAAATCATCTCTGAAATCGTGTATCAGAGAAGAAATATCTAGTTAAATTAACTTTCAACACAAGAAGTCCCTGAAGTGGTGATCTGACATTGATTAAAGTATTAAAACCACAAAGTGTATGCACAAACTGTTTCAGAAGGAGAAAAAGTAACTGTGCATCTAGGTATATCTTCCCTTCCTGGAGTTGCAGTGCCCTTCAGAAATGCATGTGTTTACCCTTGTCCAGAATTGATTTTCAAGTGTGCACAGTTTCAATCATTAATCAGTATGGAATCATGGGAAATAAATCCTTTCTTATATGACTTTCAGTTCAGTTCAGTCGCTCAGTTGTGTCTGACTCTTTGCGACCCCATGAATCTCAGCACGCCAGGCCTCCCTGTCCATCACCATCTCCCAGAGTTTACTCAGACTCACGTCCATCGAGTCCGTGATGCCATCCAGCCATCTCATCCTCGGTCGGCCCCTTCTCCTCCTGCCCCCAATCCCTCCCAGCATCAGAGTCTTTTCCAGTGAGTCAACTCTTCGCATGAGGTGGCCAAAGTACTGGAGCTTCAGCTTCAGCATCATTCCTTCCAAAGAAATCCCAGGGCTGATCTCCTTCAGAATGGACTGGTTGGACCTCCTTGCAGTCCAAGGGACTCTCAAGAGTCTTCTCCAACACCACAGTTCAAAAGCATCAATTCTTTGGTGCTCAACTTTCTTCACAGTCCAACTCTCACATCCATACATGACCACTGGAAAAACCATAGCCTTGACTAGATGGACCTTAGTTGGCAAAGTAATGTCTCTGCTTTTGAATATGCTATGTAGGTTGGTCATAACTTTTCTTCCAAGGAGTAAGCGTCTTTTAATTTCATTGGCCGCGGTCAGTATCTGCAGTGATTTTGGAGCCCCCCAAATAAAATCTGACACTGTTTTCACTGTTTCCTCATCTGTTTCCCATGAAGTGATGGGACCAGATGCCATGATCTTCGTTTTCTGAATGTTGAGCTTTAAGCGAACTTTTTCACTCTCCTCTTTCACTTTCATCAAGAGGCTTTTTAGCTCCTCTTCACCTTCTGCCTTAAGGGTGGTGTCATCTGCATATCTGAGGTTATTGATATTTCTCCCGGCAATCTTGATTCCAGCTTGTGCTTCTTCTAACCCAGCATTTCTCATGATTACTCTGCATATAAGTTAAATAAGCAGGATGACAATATACAGTCTTGACGTACTCCTTTTCCTATTGGAACCAGTCTGTTGTTCCATGTCCAGGTCTAACTGTTGCTTCTTGACCTGCATACAGGTTTCTCAAAAGGCAGGTCAGATGGTCTTGTATTCCCATCTCTTTCAGAATTTTCCACAGTTTATTGTGATCCACACAGTCAAAGCCTTTGAGCATAGTCAATAAAGCAGAAATAGATGTTTATCTGAAACTGTCTTGCTTTTTCGATGATCAGCGGGTGTTGGCAGTTTGATCTCTGGCTCCTCTATGTGACTTTAGTGCATCCAAACATGAACCTTCCACCTCATTGTCATCTACCTTTGGATCCACATGCATTTCTGGTATTTTTTGAAGCCAGAAAAGCCTAAGGAAGAAGAAAGCCTAGCAAATGAGTAAATACGTTGTTTTCTCTGTGTATACTTATGAATTGGCAGAGATTTCTCATTTTTCCCATGACCTAAGTTTAGTTTTCCCTTAGTGACTTTTTCTTTACACCCTTAATATGCGCTGAGTTGTATCACAGAATATGCTGCTTTTCAATGAACTCCAGTCTCTTTGAAAACTCTCAGAAATGTTTGGTCTTGTGTGAACAAAAGAACAGAAAACACCTAGACAAATCTGAAACTGTAACACCTGAATGCTGTTCTCCACAAGTGTTGTGGAACAAGAAAATGGTAATATAATAAAAATTAGATTGGGAGTCACACAAGAATCAAACAATGAAGTTAGAAGATACTTGTTAGCTCCCGAAAGTAAACATAAGTTGTGGATAATCCAATGTCTGTGCACTTTCAGGGTGAAGTACAGATTGCTGTGTTTAAAGATACTTTCTTTTTATCTAGACTGACATCTTGATGCCGAATAGAAGTGGAAGATATCTGAAAGTCACATTATGTATGCACTATAATGATATCATCTCCATAGTTTGAATAATTCTGGGTTTGTATATTTACATAAAAAGTTTCACTGGAAATCCACATGACAACTAAATTTGTCCAAAAGGTCAGTGGTGTTGATGGGTAAGAAGCAAAGTCAGGTGAATCAGCTGAAGAACAGAGCACAAACTGTTGTAAAATAAACATCGGTTTAAATTGTTTGACTATGGCATTTGGTTTGCATGAATAAACATGATACTGTTTCGTTCAGTTCAGTTCAGTCGCTCAGCCGTGTCCAGCTCTTTGCGACCCCATGATTAGCAGCATGCCAGGCCTCCCTGTCCATCACCAACTCCTGGAGTTCACTCAGACTCATGTCCATCGAGTCAATGATGCCATCCAGCCATGTCATTCTCTGTCGTCCCCTTCTCCTCCTGCCTCCCAGCATCAGAGTCTTTTCCAATGAGTCAACTCTTCACATGAGGTGGCCAAAGTACTAGAGTTTCAACTTCAGCATCACTCCTTCCAAAGAACACCCAGGACTGATCTCCTTTAGATTGGATTGGTTGGATATCCTTGCGGTCCAAGGGACTCTCAAGAGTCTTCTCCAAAACCACCATTCAAAAGCATCAGTTCTTCGGCGCTGAGCTTTCTTCACAGTCCAACTCTCACATCCATACATGACCACTGGAAAAACCATAGCCTTGACTAGATGGACCTCTGTTGGCAAAGTAATGTCTCTGCTTTTGAATATGCAATCGAGGTTGGTCATACTTTCCCTTCCAAAGAGTAAGCGTCTTTTAATTTCATGGCTGCAGTCACCATCTGCAGTGATTTTGGTGCCCAAAAACAGTCTTACACTGTTTCCACTGTTTCCACCATTTCCTCATCTATTTCCCATAAAGTAATGGGACCAGATGCCATGGTCTTCATTTTCTGAATATTGAGTTTTAAGCCAACCTTTTCACCCTCCTCTTTCACTTTCATCAAGAGGCTTTTTAGTTCCTCTTCACTTTCTGCCATAAGGGTGGTGTCATCTGCATATCTGAGGTTATTGATATTTCTCCCGGCAATCTTGATTCCAGCTTGTGCTTCTTCCAGCCCAGCATTTCTCATGATGAACTCT
>SJXQ01003733.1:12629-36103 GCA_006408695.1 Aepyceros melampus | reverse complement strand
CATTGATTGCTGAAGAAGGCTTTCTTATCTCTTCTTGCTATTCTTTGGAACTCTGCATTCAGATGCTTATATCTTTCCTTTTCTCCTTTGCTTTTCGATTCTCTTCTTTTCACAGCTATTTGTAAGGCCTCCCCAGACAGCCATTTTGCTTTTTTGCATTTCTTTTTCATGGGGATGGTCTTGATCCCTGTCTCCTGTACAATGTCACGAACCTCATTCCATAGTTCATCAGGCACTCTATCTATCAGATCTAGTCCCTTAAGTCTATTTCTCACTTCCACTGTATAATCATAAGGGATTTGATTTAGGTCATACCTGAATGGTCTAGTGGTTTTCCCTATTTTCTTCAATTTAAGTCTGAATTTGGCAATAAGGAGTTCATGATCTGAGCCACAGTCAGCTCCCGGTCTTGTTTTTGCTGACTGTATAGAGCTTTTCCATCTTTGGCTGCTAAGAATATAATCAGTCTGATATTGGTGTTGACCATCTGGTGATGTCCATGTGTAGAGTCTTCTCTTGTGTTGTTGGAAGAGGCTGTTTGCTATGACCAGTGCGTTCCCTTGGGAAAACTCTATTAGCCTTTGCCCTGGTTCATTCCATATTCCAAGGCCAGATTTGCCTGTTACTCCAGGTGTTTCGTGACTTCCTACTTTTGCATTGCAGTCCCCTATAATGAAAAGGACATCTTTTTTGGGTGTTAGTTCTACAAGGTCTTGTAGGTCTTCATAGAACTGTTCAACTTCAGCTTCTTCAGTGTTACTGGTTGGAGTATAGACTTGGATTACTGTGATATTGAATGATTTGCCTTGGAAATGAACAGAGATCATTCTGTTGTTTTTGAGATTGCATCCAAGTACTGTATTTTGGACTCTTTCGATGACAGTGATGGCTACTCCATTTCTTCTGAGGGATTCCTGCCTGCAGTAGTAGATATAATGGTCATCTGAGTTAAATTCACCCATTCCAGTCCATTTTAGTTCACTGATTTCTAGAATGTCAAAGTTCACTCTTGCCGTCTCCTGTTTGATCACTTCCAATTTGCCTTGATTCAATGGACTTGACATTCCATGTTCCTATGCAATACTGCTCTTTACTGCATCAAACCTTGCTTCTATCACCAGTCTCATCCACTACTGGGTATTGCTTTTGCTTTGGCTCCATCCGTTCATTCTTTCAGGAGTTATTTCTCCACTGATCTCCCGTAGCATATTGGGCACCTACCGACCTGGGGAGTTCCTCTTTCAGTACCTATCATTTTGCCTTTTCATACTGTTCCTGGGGTTCTCAAGGCAAGAATACTGAAGTGGTTTTCCATTCCCTTCTCCAGTGGACCACATTCTGTCAGGCCTCTCCACCATGACCTGCCCATCTTAGGTGGCCCCAAGGCAACTTAAAAATGACATGAAAAGGAAAACAGCCTTCCAAATAAGTGGCTTAATGTCCATTTTGTAGTACTGAAATAAAAAGGAAAAAATTTAAAAAAGAGAATCAATGAAAACATTTTTGTGAGGAGATGAGAGTACCCATTTTTTGTTTGAATAGTGTATTGACTGAATATTGGCTCTGATTACTGCATTCAGCCAGGTCCATCAGTTCCAAGCGGCCAGTTGCAAATAGTTCCATCCATAGCACTGATGCTGACTTTCAGTGTAATGTCAGGGCTGAGTCACCGGGATTGGGTGGTGAAATTTTACTAGTAAGGCTTTTCCCCACCCCAGTTCAGTGTGGACCACAGGAGAATGTGGTGAACAGTTAGGGCCTCAGGCAGAATGGGATTAGGATGAGCATAGATGCTCCTAGAGCATGTGCTGGTGATAACTCACATTCTAAGATGCAACTTCAGAGGCAGATATTATTGAATGGTAAAAAAAAAAAAAAAAAAAAAATTAGCCGTGATATGAAATTAGCCCTCAGCTCTCATTACTGTGTATAAAATAGATAACTAATGAGAACCTACTGTATAGCATAGGAAGCTACTCAGTGCTCTGTGGTGATTTAGATGAGAAAGAAACCCAGAAATGAGCAGATTTATGTGTATGTATAGCTGATTCACTTTGCTGTATGGTAGAAATGAACACAACATTGTAAAGTGTCTATACCCCATTAAGAAAAAACCTGATTGCATCCAAGGCACTTGTGTAGGCTCTAGGGTTGTAAGCATTGGATAAGCAATCAAAACCTGTCCTCATGAAGCTCAAAGTCTGGTGGAGAGAAAGAGAAGAGAAGATGGGGGATTAATAAATCCATAAACAAAGGAAACTGCAGAGATTATGTTGTTAAGTGCTGTGAACAAAACAAGCAGGGAAGTGACTTGGGGAATTTCTGATGATGATAGCAGTGTTTGTAAAGATGGCTAAGGGTATCTCTCTAAGAAGGTAACATTTGAACAACAGCCTGAGAGTGCAGGAGCTCCGTGTGTGCCAGAGACAAGGGTATACTTGTGGAAGTGTGTTCTCAGGAGAGGGAACAGAACCTGCAAAGACCCCGAGGCAGGGGCACAGTCCATGGGTTGGCAAAGAGTCAGACATGACTGAGTGACTGAGAATATTGTCAAATGAAGAAAAACATTAGAAATGCTCAGGAGTTCAGTGGCAGCCAGAGAATGAGATGTTGACTGTCTCATGAATGTGAAACCATCTTAGGAGATGATACACACTTTCTCTAGTATATAGATCCTACTATAACTATCAGTTCAGTTCTGTTCAGTTCAGTCGCTCAGTTGTGTCTGACTCTTTGCAACCCCATGGACTGCAGCATGCCAGGCCTACCTGTCCATCACCAACTCCCGGAGTTACCCAAACCCTGTCCATTGAGTCGGTGATGCCATCCAACCATCTCATCCTCCATCATCCCCTTCTCCTCCTATCCTCAATCTTTCCAAGCATCAAGGTCTTTTCAGTTGAGTTAGTTCTTCGCATCAGGTGGCCAAAGTATTGAAGTTTCAGCTTCAACATCAGTCCTTCCAATGCAGACCTAGGACTGATCTCCTTTAGAATGGACTGGTTGGATCTCCTTGCAGTCCAAGGAGGTTTTGAGTCTTCTCCAACACCACAGTTAAAAAGTGTCAATTCTTCTGCACTCAGCTTTCTTTATAGTCCAGCTCTCACATCCATACATGACTACTGGAAAAACCATAGCCTTGACTAGATGGACATTTGTTGGCAAAGTAATGTCTCTGCTTTTTAATATGCTGTCTGGTTTGTTGATAATTTTCCATCCAAGGAGTAAGAGTCTTTTAATTTCATGGCTGCAATCACCATCTGCAGTGATTTTGGAGCCCCCTCAAAATAAGTCAGCTACTGTTTCCACTGTTTCCCCATCTATTTGCCATGAAGTGATGGGACTGGATGCCATGATCTTAGTTTTCTGAATGTTGAGCTTTAAGCCAACTTTTTCACTCTCTTTCACTTTCATCAAGAGGATCTTTAGTTCTTCTTTGCTTTCTGCCTTAAGAGTGGTGTCAACTGCATAGGTTATTTTATTTCTTCCAGCAGTCTTGATTCCAGTTTGTGCTTCTTCTAGCCCAGCATTTCTCATGATGAATTCTGCATATAAGTTAAATAAGCAGGGTGACAATATACAGCCTTGACATATTCCTTTTCCTATTTGGAACCAGTCTGTTGTTCCATGTCCAGTTCTAACTATTGCTTCCTGACCTGCATATAGATTTCTCAAGAGGCAGGACAGGTGGTCTGGTATTCCCATCTCTTTCAGAATTTTCCACAGTTTATTGTGATCCACACAGTCAAAGGCTTTGGCATAGTCAATAAAGCAGAAGCAAATGTTTTTCTGGAACTCTCTTGCTTTTTCATCCTTAAAAAAAACTTTCTAAAAAAAAAAAACTAGTACTTTCCCATTTTCAAATACTTCCTATGTATGTATGCTTTCTGTTGTAAAGAATGTGTTAGTACTAGCATTCTTTATTGATCATTAGAAAATATTTGTTTAACAGAAAATAGTTTTTGAAAAGCAGATAAACACTCAGCAAAGATCATTAAAATGGTTTATTTTGAAACTCCCTTCTTAGAGTAGGTCACTGAAGTCAGTAAACATGTTATTCGTACTTTTCAACACGATTATAGGTTTGCTATTTAAGACTCACAGCATAGACCGCTTTCTAATCGTATTTTTTGGATTTGTTTTCATTTTATTTTTGGCTGCACTGGGGCCTCGTTGGCGCACTCAGGCTCTGTCTAGTTGCTGTGACTGGGGCTGCTCTCCAGTTCCCGTGAGTGCGACGGCTTCCCGTTGCAGCGGCTTCTTTCTTGTTGTTGGGGAGCATGCTGTGGGCTCTTGGTGCATGGGCTTCCATATTGTGGCACTCGGGCTTAGTTGCCCTGCAGCATGTGGGATCTTCCCAGACCAGGGATTGCACCCATGTTCCCTGCACTGACAGGTGAATGCTTACTCAGTGGACCACTGGGAAAGGCCCATTTGTTAGTCTTGATACTTGACACTGTGCCCCTGTGTCTTGGCATGTTGGTTTTAGGCTCACAAACACTCTATGCCCCTGCCTCCACGCGGGTGTGATGGAGGGCTCGTCATTGCAGAGGGCGAGGTAGGGATGCCTGTGATGCCTAGAGAGCTCTGATGTTCCACATGATCCCTGAAAGAGCGCATCCGTGCAGGGGCGGGCGCTGGCCCGGGGCAGGCTGATCCAGGCTCACCTAACCATCTCTGGGGACCGGACTGCAGCAGAAACTCCGAATGTCGCATGTTGTTTTGTAAAAAGGACACAGGCGTATGTACCTGAGGGCAGACGACACAGAACACAGGCACTCGTTGCCCCTCCTGTTTGTCTCATGCCTCTGGTCCTGGGCTGGGTGACCTCACAGCCCAGGTCTCACTAGTGGTCGGTGGACATGATTGAATACCTCCCTTTGCCCTGTGGTTGCTCATTCAAAGTGAAAATGTTAGTTGCTCAGTTGTCTGACTCTTTGGGGCCCCATGGACTGTAACCTGCCAGGCTCCTCTGTTCATGGTATTTCCCAGGCAAGAATACTGGGATGGCTAGTCATTCTCTTCTCCAGGGGATCTTCCTGACCCACGGCTCAGACACATGTCTCCTCCTTGGCAGGCAGATCCTTTACCACAGCCCCCTGGGAATTCTGAATTGCTCTTTCGCTGAGAGCAAAGCCAGGGAGTGGAGGTCAGCCCCACAGTCATCCGAGCAGACAGTGCACTTCCTCCTTCATCAGAGAAGGCACCTCTGGTTCATCTCCAAGTGTGTCTCACTGGAAAAAAAGTTGTGATGATTATCCATCTACTTACTCCTGAGAAACAGTTATCAGAAACAATAGTCTAGTTTTTATTGATGTAAATGTACTATTTTTCAAGTGAACCACAGTAGGCACTGGAGTGTTTCTGTCATCTTCGATGCTTGAGGAGAACAAGTTTTCCTTTGTTTTGTATTAGATTACTAGTCCTGAGTAAACAAGTGTAATCCTTTTTTCTTTTTCTCTTGACACACCTGGGTAAATAATTCGAATGTAATCCTTTTGAGAGGGTAATAGGCAAGAAGGCTAGGGGTCTCCAAACGGAGGAAATAGGCTGCAAGTGTCAGACGTTTTTTTTAATCTGTGAAGCAGCAGGAGAAAACAAGCTACAAGTGTCAGATTTTTTTTCCCCTTCTCTATATAAAATTAAAAGGTTTCTCTTAAAATTCTGTGTTGCCATGACGACACCTGGTTCCACCTAAACATAACTTTTCTCAAACCTTGAGCTATCCAATGCTTTTTTCTTATGGAGATGTTTTTCTTAAACTGTGTTAATCAACTATGTATTTACCCTAGTCTCTGTCTTTCTTTAAGTCAGTTCTGCTTAAGACTCTTAACCGATAAAGGCTCAACAAGCCAGTATGTTTTACTCATACATTGTTCTCCTAATCTATGTTAATGAAACTATATCAGTTCAGTTCAGTTCAGTCGTGCAGTCGTGTCCGACTCTTTGCGACCCCATGAATCGCAGTACGCCAGGCCTCCCTGTCCAGCACCAACTCCCGGAGTTCACTCAGACTCACGTCCATTGAGTCTGTGATGCCATCCAGCCATCTCATCCTCGGTCTTCCCTTTCTCCTCCTGCCCCCAATCCCTCCCAGCATCAGGGTCTTTTCCAATGAGTCAACTCTTGGAAACCTGCCTTTCTTCGAGATTCATGTCAGTGTTTTATGGCCCAGGATGACTCACCTTGTGCCAATGTTATCTCAAAATGCATGTTGTTGGTGAGGGGCCTGGTGCCACTCTGAGTTTTGAGATATTTTCTTTCTCTAATTATCAGCCTGCTAATAGGTATATAAGATACTGCTAAAGACTAGCACGGGGGCACTCTTTCCTGCCCCTTCTGATGTCTACATCAGAACTTTGTCTATCTGTTTTATACTTTAATAAAACTTTATCACACAAAAGCTCTGAGCGATCAAGCCTCGTCACTGGCCCTGGATTGAGTTCCTCTCCTCCAGAGGTCAAGAATACCCATGTCTTTCATGGCTCAGCAACAACTTTTCATCTTGGGGTCTCATCTGGGATTCTTCAGGACAAGGTAAGAATGCTACTTAGAGCTCTAGTTCTTTGTTCTCCTGGCAAACGTGTTTTCTGCTCTACTTTACTAACTCTGCAGCGTGCTTGTTTGTGTGATTGATTGAAAGAGACACACATGTATGAAGCAAGAGCTGTTTCCTAATCTGCGGTTCTGTGGTGACGTTATACGGCTTATGGCAGAAACCCTGTCAGAGATTATACCAACCTGCTGATGTCAAGCGGAGAAGGCGATGGCACTCCAATACTCTTGCCTGGAAAATCCCATGGACAGAGGGGATGGGGTCCCCTCTGCAGTCCATGGGGTTGCGAGGAGTTGGACACGACTGAGTGACTTCACTTTCACTTTTTACTTTCATGCATTGGAGAAGGAAATGGCAACCAACTCCAGTGTTCTTGCCTAGAGAATCCCAGGGACGGGGGAGCCTGGTTGGCTGCCGTCTATGGGGTCGCACAGAGTCAGACACAACTGAAGCGACCTAGCAGCTACGGCAGCAGCTGATGTCAAGAGGCACCCAATGTCTCCTTTGGGGAATGGCCAGAGATGGATGAAGCATGTGGACCAAACTGTCCTTTCTTGGTCAAACTTTCCAGTCTCTTTGACCATTTCATGACTTCCTGGGAATCAGAACTATTAACCTAAACTGTCGGATCACAGACTTTCAAGGGACTTGTGATCTGTGCTGTTACTGTGTACTCTTACTTAGGTCCCAAACTTGGATTGATAGTCAGGAAGTGCCTAGCCTCTCTAGGGGTTGAACGTTCGGAAGCTAGATGGAGCTCTAGCTCTAAGAGCATTTCTCAGGTTAAAGGATATTCAGATAGGAAGTACAGAAGGCTTCTTCCTTGGTAACTCTAGTTCTCAGTGGACAAGAGGAGGCTCTCCAATGGCTTTTGTCCCAACTCCCTAGATATTCTTTCTATGGAATCTGTGGGAATAAACTGGAAGGACTGGACCTAATAACTCGAGAACAAAATCACTTTCCCTCACTGGCCAGCCCTTCACCATCTCTTTTGTATCAGTTATACTGATGTGGTGAACTGGGACAGACAGTAGTGTCATACCTGTGTTGGTTAGAGACAGGTTAACTCCAGCCAGGGAAGGAAGCTTAGCTGGAAGACCTGTCTCCACCCTCATGTAGAGCAGGGAGGGATGTCTCTGGTAGAAAGGTAGCACTGGCTGCTTTTTTTCTCTCTTACAGATGGGAGCTAACAACTCCAGCCTCACTCCTTTGAAAAACTGGGATAGATTTGATCCCCAGAGCTTAAAGAAGACATGCCTGATCTTCCTGTGTGATACTACATGGCCATGGTATCCATTGGAGGATGGTGAACAGTGGCCAGTTGGAAGGTCTATAATACTGTTTTACAATTAGGTTCTGTAGAAAACAAGGGACATGATTGGAAGCAGCATATGTGTTGCCCTTTTTCTCTCTGTGAGATGTGCCAGATTATGTCCTAAGGGTATAGATTTGGGTATGAAACTTTCAGCTCCTTACTCTGCTTTATCTTACTTGGAAGGATGTGATGTATATCCTGGGACAAATGCTAACTCCCGACTCAAAAACTCGAGTTTTGGGGAAAGCTGTTGCTTATGGAGATGAATGGCTTGGTAGTGAATCAGTATGGAAGAGGGAGGATGAGATAGCTGCCCTTCCTACTGGGAATCAGGCAGTCCCAACTATATATCCAGGTTGGAACTATAACACTAAAGGAAGATGGGATCAGAGTCATTGTCAGATATGTTCTTGAAGGACCCAGGCAAGTGCATGCTAAGACTTTAAACTAGGCCAAATTGGCAAACATAGAACAGGAAGAGAAGGAAGCTCCTGGTAAATTCGTAGATAGACTGAGGGAAGCCCTTTGCAATTTACTGTTTGTTCCCAAAAGTGAAGAGGGAAGAATGATGTTAAAAGATAGATTTTTCACTCAGTTGGCTCCAGATATCCACTGTAAACTACAAAAACAGGCATATGGACCAAATCAGTCTTTAGATAATCTGTTGCGACTGGCTCAGTCTATTACAGCAGAGAATATGAGAAAAAGAAAGGCAGAGAAAGACCAAGGAACAGGCAGAAGCCCTTGTGATGGCTGTGAGAACTGTTCTTAAACAGCCTGAGAAAAATGCCCAGAGGGACCTGGTGAAAAGGGATGGGCTTGCTATTACTGTGGAAAGGAGGGGCACCTCAAGCGGAATAGCCCTCAGGCATCTAAGCTGCCCCCGGCTCCATGTCTGGTCTGCAAGGGACCACGCTGGAGGAGAGCCTGCCCCCAGAGGTGTAAGTTTCAGGGGTCAGACTCTCAAGAAAATCAGGACTGAAGGTGCCCAGGGTTCCCCCCACAGAAACTCCTGTCCTAATTACACCTGAGGAATCCCAGGTATTAAAAACTGTGGGGGCCAATCAGTCAATTTCTTTTTGGATGCTGGGGCAACTTACTCTATGCTTACTGGAGCCCCTGGTCCACTTTCTCCCCAATCCAATTCCATGATGGGACTGTCTGGATGAGCCAAATGTTACTATTTCAGTCGTCCTCTAAGCTACAACTGGAACTCTGTGCTATTTTTCACATGCGTTTCTGACCGTGCCAGTCTCCCTCACCCCTTTTGGAGAGGAGTACACTGAACAAGGTCCATGCCTTGCTCTGTTTTCATGAATATGGAGCCCTCCTTTTCTCTCCCATTAATTGAACAAAATATAAATCCTAGAGTGTGGCTGATGGATAATCTGTAGGTAGAGCACAAAATGCTGTTCCTGTTATTGTCAAGCTCAAATACCTGCACTTATTTCCACATCAAAAGCAGTATCCACTGAAACATGAGGTTAAGGAGGGGTTAAAACCCATCATTGAGGATTTAAAGGAGCAGAGACTATTAATTCCCTGTAACAGGCATGCAACACTCCTATTTTGGGGTGTAAAGTAGTCAAATGATAAATGGAGACTAGTTCTAGATTTACAAATGATAAATGAGGCTGTAGTTCCTTTACACCCCATGATGCCTAATCCTTATACTGTATTGTGTGAAATTTCTGAACAAGCCAAATATTTCTTAGTAATTCATTTAAAAGATGCCTCCTATTCTGTACCTTTGGCAGAGGAAAGTAGATTTCTGTTTGCCTTTGAAGATCTTACTCAGCCAGCTTCTCAGTTAACCTGGACAGTTTTGCCCTAGGGATTTTGTGGTAGCCCCCACCTATTTGGGCTAAGTTTGTCATGGGATCTATAACACTTTAATAGCTCTGAGGCAGTGGTGCTACAATATGTAGATGATATTCTGCTCTGTGGTGAGACAGAGAAAGCTTGCTTACTAGCTTCAGAAGGTTTCTTAAACTTTCTGGCAGGCTGTGGTTATAAGGCATCAAGGGAAAAGGCTCAGCTTTGTCAACAATCTGTTAGATATCTGGGCCTAATCATATCAGAAGAGACTAGGGCCATAGGCCTCGAGAGAATTAAACCTATACTAAATCATCCCCTACCTATGACTTTAAGACAATTGAGAAGATTTTTGGAAATCACAGGCTACTGCCACATTTGGATTCTGGGTTATGGGGAACTTGAACGGCCTTTATATAAACTTATAACTGAAACTCAGCAGGCCCAAACCGACAAACTGGTTTGGTCTCCAGGTACTCAAAAGGCTTTCAAGGCTCTTCAGACCGCTTTCCTGCAAGCTCCCACTTTGAGCTTGCCCACAGGGTCAGAATTTAATTTGTTTGTCATTGAAAAAACAAAGGTATGGCCTTGGGAGTTTTGACACAACCCCAAGGACCTCACCAGCAGCCTGTGGGTTACCTGAGCAGAGAATTAGATGTAACACCTGATGACAATTGTTTGCAGTTTTTTAACTTTATGCAGCTTGGGAAGATCTGATGGATACCCTGTTAAACAATCCTGACTTGGAAATATTTACAGTGGCAGTTTTTTTGTTTGGGTTGAAAAGCATAAAGCAGGTTATGCTGTGGTGATGGCTGAACAAGTTTTGGAAACAACATCTCCCCCCCCCCAGGGAACCAGTGCTCAGTTAGCGGAGTTTGTGGCTCTGACCCAAGCTCTAGGGCAGTGAGTGAATAGCTACACTGACTCCAAGTATGCTTATTGACTCTGAATGCTCATGCTGCGACGTGGGAAGAAAGACAGTTTAAAATGGCAGCAGGAGAATCTATTAAGCATTTCAGAGAGACTGAGAAGCTTTTAACCGCTATAAAGAAGTAGCTGTTATGCGTTGAAAAGGACACAGCAGGGACAGAGTAACGTAGCTGAGGGTAATCAGCTGGCTGACTGTCAAACCAGAAAGGTGGCACTTTATGAAACACCTGCACTGCAGACACTTTTGATCTGGACAGGTCCTGTGGAACAGGAAAAACCACAATATGCTGAGGAAGAATTAGAAAGATATGAGGAAAGAGGAGGAAAGATAACTGATAAAGGATGGTTACAGTCTGAGGATAGATGATTAATAATTCCTGAAAATGCTCAATGGAAAATTCTTAAGGGTTTAAGAAATTTCATTTAGGTGTAGAGAATACTTGCCAGATGGCTTCTCGTTTGAAGGTAAAAATGTAATGAAAACTTTAAAGAACATTATCAAAGTCTGGGTTACAACGAAGTAGAAATTATCCTGGACAGGACTGGGAAATTGATTTTACTCATATACCAAAAGCAAATGGATATTCTTGCTTACAAGTTCGGGTGGATACCTTTACTGGATGAATTGAGGCTTTTCCTTGTTGTAGTGAACAGGCTAAGGAGGTTATAAAAATTTTAATCCATGATATTCCCAGGTTTGGGTTGCTGCAGAACCTTCAGAGCAACAATGCTCTACCTTTAAAGCTGCCGTAACTCAGAAGTGTCAAAAGCTCAAGGAATAGAGTATCCCTTGCACTGTTCCTGGATATCCTAATCCTCAGGAAAGGTTGAAAAAGCTAACGACATTATAAGATACATTTTGAACTGTGGTGTTGGAGAAGACTCTTGAGAGTCCCTTGGACTGCAAGGAGATCCAACCAGTCCATTCTGAAGGAGATCAACCCTGGGATTTCTTTGGAAGGAATGATGCTAAAACTGAAGCTCCAGTACTTTGGCCACCTCATGCGAAGAGCTGACTCATTGGAAAAGACCCTGATGCTGGGAGGGATTGGGGGCAGGAGGAGAAGGGGACGACCAAGGATGAGATGGCTGGATGGCATCACGGACTCAATGGACGTGAGTCTGAGTGAATTCCGGGAGTTGGTGATGGACAGAGAGGTCTGGCGTGCTGCCATTCATGGGGTCGCAAAGAGTCGGACACGACTGAGCGACTGAATGGAACGGATGCAAATTAACTCAAGAGACGCAGGACAATTGGCTTAAAGTTCTACCCATAGCTTTAATGAGGGCTCAAACTGCCTCATTAAAGGCAGGGACTGTCCCTCTTTGAATATATTCTTGAAAATCCCTTCTTACGTACAGACATTGTTCTAGACTCTAAAGCCTTGAAATTAGCTAATTATGTAACTCAGCTCTCAGCTTTTCAAGAGGCACTGAAGGAATTCCTGACTCAGCCTCTGAATCAAGCAAGCCTCTATTTGAGCCAGGAACCGAGGTCCTCATAAAAACATTGGATTCTAGGGGCCAATCCCTTGAGCCCCTCTGGGAAGGCCCTTACCAGGTTATTCTTTCTTCTCCCACAGCTGTCAAAGTGCCAGGAATTGATTCGTGGGTACATCACACTCAAATTAAGAGGTGGCACCCTTACCAGAACCACATGGCATCATTTTGTCTTTACTTTCTATGCTCTGACTTTCTATTTTTCAGATGGGCCTGATAATCTATGTTAGCCTACTTCGGTTGACTCCAAAAGTCCTGAGTCTGCCATTTGACCCTCAAGACAATGCCTTCCGGTCTTGGGCTCATTCTTAACATTGCATTCCACAATCGGTCTAACTGCTGAGTCCGCGGAGCACTCCTCTCTTCAGCATGGAAGGCTTCCCTTGCTGGGCTTTTTGCATTTCAGGGAAAGGACTTTCTCCAAGTCTGCAAATACCTTTGACAACAGCAATCTTATGTGATGCCTCTTCTTAATCTGATGACGTATAATAACCCTAAAATGGACTGGTCCAACAATTTGTACCTTAACTGTGGACATAATGTGAGTTTTAACCTTGCTTATTGCTCTGTCTTGCTGTTTGCTCCCAGCATCTGTTAACTGTGTAACTGGATTTGTTTCTAGCCACGTGAAGGCTTTTAAGCTGCAAATGGTTGCTCAAATTCCTGCAACTGCTGCAGCTTCCTCCAATTACTACTTGGTGCCCTTGGATCAGAGACCCTCAATATGAGGGTTAGGAGAATATGTTGCCTCACCAATTTAGGGACAGTGCACCTTATCAGCTCAGAAGCAGTTATGGAATGAGAACGATGCCCCTTTCCCTGCTGGTGCTGCTGCTGCTAAGTCGCTTCAGTCATGTCTGACTCTATGTGACCCCACTGACGGCAGCCCACCAGGCTCCCCCATCCCTGGGATTCTTCAGGCAAGAATACTGGAGTGGGTTGCCATTTCCTTCTCCAACGCATGAAAGTGAAAAGCGAAAGTGAAGTCGCTCAGTCGTGTCTGACTCTTTGCGACCCCATGGACTGCAGCCTACCACGCTCCTCCGCCCATGGGAGTTTCCAGGCAAGAGTACTGGAGTAGGGTGCCATTGCCTTCTCTGGCCCCTTTCCCTAGGCAACATAATTCTCCTAAAAGAATGAGAGGGTAACAGGCAGGAAGGCCAGGGGTCTCCGAACAGAGGAAATAGGTTGCAAGTGTTGAAGGACCTAAGCTACTCCATTTTGTTAACAGAAAAACTCCATTTTGTAAGGTTCCGGGAAAAGAACCTTTGGAAATCCAAGAGGCTTTGGAAATCCCCTGACCTCACCTCACTGCCCACGAGCCAATCGGACCCCAGACCAAAATCTCCTGACTTAACACTCAGGACCTTGTGGTCTACCTAGACAATAGGGCCAATCAAGAACCAACACACAACCCTTTGAAAGAAAGTAACCAATCAGACGTTCCCCTACCTAGAAGTCCTTTTTTTCCGCATGTATACTTCCAATATAAGCAATGTAATCCAAAACCCGGGGCTCCTCCCTATAGCCACTGTGTCAGTATCAGTGGGAGCCCCAGCTCAAGCTTGGTAATAAAAACTCTCTTGCTTTTACATCGAATATCGGCTCCCTGGTGGTCATTGGGAGATTTTGCGACTTGGGCATAACATTTGGGGGCTCGTCTGGGGTCTCCCACTGGCTCCACGGGAAGACCGATCCGGAAAGTCATCTGCAACCGGTAAGATTTTTTTGTCTTTCCTTTCTTTTCTGACAGGGCCTATTTTCTGAGACCGGTATATGACTCAGGCGGACACGCCGACGGGTCACTGGTGGGTGTCATTGGGAGATGTCCCCGGCCCTCTCGGAGGGGACGGAGTGTCCCTGTAGAGGATAGCGGGTCACTCCTGCTGAATGGCTGGAGGCCGTCGTCTTTTGGTTTTGCCTCGACTCCCGGAGGTGTATTTCTCCTGTCTCTCTGTCTGTCTGTGTGGCTGTTCGTATTGTCTGTGTTAATTTACCAACATCTGACTGATCCAGGGATGATGGGGCAACGCCATTCTAGCCCCACACCTCTATCCTTGGTTACTGATAATTTTAAGGAGGTCAAGATGCGTGCTCATGACCTCAGTGTAAAAATTAAAAGGAATAAATTAATCACTTTTTGCAGCACAGAATGGCCGACTTTCCATGTAGGCTGGCCCTCAGAAGGCACCATTGACTTGGGAACTGTACACTGAGTCCGGGATATCATCTTCTGACCGCGGATTGGACACCCTGACCAAGTTCCCTATATTCATAGTATGGGAAAATATCGTATTGCGCCCCTCTTCTTGGGTAAAACCTTTTTTGCCTCAACAGGGATTTTCTACCGCTCAGGTGTTGGTGACACGTATAGGAAAGAACCTGAAGAATCCCAAGGAACCTGAATCAACGGCCTGCTATACCCTATCTTGCAGGGGGGAACAGAAGAAGAACTTCTCTTTCCTCCCCCTTACCAACCCCCCGAACCGCCACCGGCCCCCGTCATTCCTTCAACCAGGGTCGAAGCACAGGGTGGTGGTGGGGGGACCACACAAAATACTCGCCATTGGCGAGCCAGGTCCCCAGAGGGGCCGGCCCCCCTGATGAGGCAGGAAACCAACCTCATCAATACTGGCCCTTTTCTACTAGTGAGCTATGTAACTGGAGATCCCAAAATGCTAAGTTCTCAGATAACCCTAGAGATTTAACCAATCTTCTAGAAACTGTGCTTTTTACTCATCAGCCCACCTGGGATGACTGTCAACAGCTGCTCCAGATTCTCTTCACCACAGAAGAGAGAGAAAGAATACAGAATGCGGCCCGTAAAAGGGTCCCAGGGGCAAATGGAGAACCCACCACTCGCATAGATGAAACCAGCACCTTGTTTCCTTTATCGCGACCCGACTGGGATCACAGTACGGCACAAGGTAAGGAGAGGCTCTGGGTCTACTGCCAGACTCTCTTGGTGGGGGCTTAAGGCAGCTGCATGGAAACCTACTAACCTAGCTAGAGTGGGAGATGTTCAGCAGGGCCCCACGGAGAGTCCAGCAGCCTTCCTGGAGAGGCTGATGGAGGCCTTTATACAAAACACCCCCATGGATCCAGAAGCAGAAGGCACTGAGGCTGCTTTGATAATGCATTTTGTCAACCAGGCAGCTCCCGACATTAGGAAGAAGTTACAAAAACTTGAATGCTTGGGTGAAAAGTGTATCCAGGATTTAATAACAGTAGCAGAAAGAGTCTACAACACCCAAGAAACCCTCTAGGAAAAACAAGCCAAGGCGGCAGATCGCCAAACCCATACCATGGCATGCATCCTGCTGGCTGCAACAGTTCCGGACTCGGGAGAGAGGGAGCACCAGTTGTGCCACCTGGCTGCTGAAGGTAAGAGTCATCCCCATACGTGCCCAGCATTAGGAAAGAACCAATGTGCATATAAAAAGAGGAAGGACATTAGGCCAAGGGATGCCCTAAGAAAATGGACCACGAAAGACCCCCATCCTGGCCGTTGAAGAACTGAGCGATTAGGGAGGACAGAGTTCTGTGCCCCTCCACGAACCCAAGGTAACCCTAAGAGTGGAGGACCCCAATTGACTTCCTTGTCGATACAGGGGCTCAATATTCAGTTTTGCTAGAGCCCCAGGGAAAACTGGCCAGAAAGACCTCTTGAGTGCAGGGGGCTACTGGAATGAAACAATACCAATGGACTACCTGAAGATCAGTGGACTTGGGTGCGGGCCGGGTATCCCACTCTTTCATAGTCATTCCGGAATGCCCCTTCCCGCTGTTGGGAAGAGACCTGTTGACCAAAATGGGGGCCCAGAATAATTTCCTCCCGGGGGAAACTAAAATACTCGACTAGTCGGGCAGACTGATCCAAGTACTGACCATTCAATTAGAAGATGAATATCAGTTGCACCAGAAACCTATACTACCCCCGGTGGACATCCAGAAATGGCTAGATGAATTCTCCGAGGCATGGGCCAAGACGGGGAACCGGTTTTGCCAGACACTGCCCTCCTATATATATAGAGCTCAAGTCAGGGGCCTACCCCGTCCGGGTCAGACAATACCCCATGACCCTGGAGGCCCGATGGGATCACCCCCCATATCTGCAGGCTCCTAGCCCAGAAAATCTTGAGACCCTGCCAGTCCGCCTGGAACACCCCCCTGCTCCCTGTCAAAAAACCAAATTCTTGTGACTATTGGCCAGTGCAGGATTTACGAGAAGTCAACAGCTGAGTTTTAGGTATTCACCCTACTGTGCCGAACCCAGACAACCTCCTGAGCTCTCTCCCACCGGACCATCACTGGTATACGGTCTTAGATTTAAAGGACGCTTTCTTCAGCCTCCCCCTGGCGTCCAAGAGCCAGGACCTTTTTGCTTTTGAATGGTCTGACCCAGAAGAAAGAATCAACAGCCAGTTGACCTGGACCTGGCTACCACAGGGATTTAAGATTCTCCCACCATCTTCAATGAGGTCCTCCATGAGGATCTGGGTGAGTTCAGACAACACCACCTCCAACTAACCTTGTTACAATATGTAGATGACCTCTTAATTGCAGCAAAGGACCAACAGACTTGCCTTATGGGCACCCAAGAACTATTGCGGACCCTTGGAAAATTAGGGTACCCAGCCTCAGCCAAAAAGGGTCAGATATGCCAACCAGAGGTCACCTACTTAGGGTATGTATTATAGGAAGGACAGAGATGGCTGTCAGAGGCACGAAAGGAGACGGTACTTAAAATCCCTACCCCAGACTCACCTCGAAGGGTGAGAGAATTTTTGGGGTCCTCTGAGTTCTGCCGTCTTTGGATCCCAAATTATGTGGAACTGGCTAAACCCTTATGTGAAGCCACAAAAAATACCACCCCTTTCAGTTGGACAGAGCGGATGGAGACCGCTTTCAAGACTATTAAAATGGCCCTGCTGTCAGCCTCTGCCCTAGGGTTGCCTGATGTTACAAAACCCTTTCTCCTGTATGGAGATGAAAAACAAGGAGTGGCAAAAGGGGTACTGATGCAGCATCTGAGACCTTGGAAGCGGCCGGTGGCTTACTTGTCTAAACGCCTAGACCCCGTGGCGTCAGGCTGGCCCCCATGCCTCCGCATGATTGCAGCAGTGGCCCTAATGGTCAAGGATGCAGATAAACTGACACTGGGGCAAGAGGTGCATATCACCGCCCCCCATGCCATTGAGGGCATACTGAAACAACCCCCAGATAGGTGGATCAGCAATGCTTGGCTGACCCACTACCAGGGGCTACTGCTAAACCCCTCCAGAATCATCTTTCTGCAGCCTACTGCTCTCAATCCGGCTACACTGTTTCCTAACCCGGATTTGGAAGCCCCAATCCATGACTGCAGCATACTAGCCCAGGTACGTGGAACGCAAGAGGACTTGCAAGATCGCCCCCTGGCGGATGCTGAAGTCACCTGGTATACGAATGGAAGCAGTTTCATCCAAGATGGGCTCAGGATGCAGGGGCAGCCGTAACCATGGAAACCCAAATCGTGTGGGCGGAAGCACTACCTCTGGGCACTTCTGCTCAAAGGGCTGAACTAATCGCAGCAAAAGCCCTCCAGTTGGGGAAGGACAAAAAACTTACCATTACCGGTAGCCGATAACGCCTTTGCTACTGCCCATGTACACGGAGCCATCTACACAGAGAGAGAGGCCTCCTCACAGCAGAGGGTAAAACGATCAAAAATAAGAAATAAAAGCACTCCTCGTGGCATTATGGCTGCCTAAAAAACTAGCCATAATACACTGCCTGGGACACCAAAAGTCAGGCACCCTGACCGCAAAGGAAAACAATTTGGCAGACAGAGCAGCCCGAGATGCAGCCCAGGGCACCGTGATAGAAACCACCCTTCAACTGCCCGACCCTGGGAGCCCTGTTCTGCCAGCTTTACGCAACTACTCACCAAGAGACTTAGACTGGATAAAAAGTTTGCCTATGACCCAACAACTGGCCAGGTGGTGGTGGGCAGCGGACAGCTCCCTGATCCTCCCGGAGGAACTAGGAAAGCAGGTGTTACTGAGGATGCATCATGCCACTCACATGGGAACCCACAAGATGCAGGACCTGATTAGACATGCCAAGATTACCATGAGAGATGTCAGATCGACCATAGAAAATATCGTATCAACCTGCAAGGCCTGCCAGCTCACCAACGCTGCCCGTCACCCAGCCAGCTACAATCTAGAGAATGCAGGAGTCAGCCAGGAGCATACTGGGAGGTGGACTTCACTGAGGTAAAACCAGGTAAATATGGATACAAATATCTACTGGTACTTATAGATACCTTCTCAGGGTGAGTAGAAGATTTCCCCACCAAGAGAGAAACAGCACAGGTGGTGGACAAAAAGCTGATTAAAGACATCTTGCCGTGGTTCAGGTTTCCTGCACAGGTGAGGTCGGACAATGGGCCAGCCTTCGTATCTCAGACAAGCCAGGGGGTAGCCTGGGCTTTGGGGGCTAGGTGGAAGTTGCATTGGCTTATAGGCTCCAGAGCTCAGGACAAGTAGAAAGGATCAATAGAACACTCAAAGAAACATTAACAAAACTAGTTGCTGAGACTGGCGGGGACTGGGTGGCTCTCCTCCCCTTTGCCCTATACCGGGTGCGAAATTCTCCCTACCAACTGGGACTTACCCCCTTCGAAATTATGTATGGGATATCTCCCCCAATAATTCCTAACCTAAAAATAGAGGTGCTAAAAGAGATAGATGATCAAAGATTACTCTTTTGTTTCCGGTGCTTACAATACTCCCACAGGGACACGTGGAAGAGGCTCAAGGCATTATATGAATCAGGCCCACCACCTGAACCTCACCGCTACTGGCCAGGAGACTGGGTGTACGTGCAGCGCCACCGTCAAGAGACCGTAGAGCCCAGGTGGAAAGGGCCCTTCCTAGTTGTCTTGATGACACCCACTGCTCTCAAGGTTGACGGCATATCTACTTGGTTTCACTACACCCATGTACGGCCTGCAGACCTGTTCTCCCTAAGGGAAGAATTCCTCCCCCAATGGAAGACCAAGCTGGACAAAACAAATCCACTCAAACTCAAGCTACAAAGGCGATAAAAGTACTGTTTATACTGTTGTCTCTACAGCTTAGTGCTGCCCCTAACCCTCATCAACCAATGAACCTGACTTGGATGATTCTAAGCACAACTACGGGAGAAGTAATTAACTCCACCTCGGCCATTCATCCCAAAAACACTTGGTGGCCGGACTTGGAATTCGACCTCTGTCTTCTGGCCGCAGGATCTTGGGACATCGGCAGATGGGAGGTAAAGACGCCCGGCAAGCCCGAATGTGGGGCTGGCATTAATAGGTGTAATACTCGGCCCCCCACTAACTCAGGGCCTGGGTGTAGCCACTACATCCAACGGGCAAGCTTACGGGAAACACCCTACTATGTGTGCCCCGGAGGGAGACGGGACCGGGCGACCATCAATAACTGCAGGGGGGTGGGGGGCGGGGGCTGACAAGTTTTATTGCGCTGATTGGGGTTCGAGTCAACGGGGATGATCGATTGGGAGCCCCCTATTCGTGGTGACTTGATTACCTTGGGTCGCGTTCCAGGGCTCACTGGGTCAACTGGGGGACGTGGAAGGGGGTTCCTCATAACTGGGCCTTGTATGAACTTTCTTTCCAATCCGGTAAGGCTCAAATTCTCAACTGAAGGAAAAAAGTTCCCTGGTTGGGAAGCCGGACAATCCTGGGGCCTTCGACTACATCAGCCAGGATATGACAATGGGTTGCTGTTTACCGTCAGGTTGAAAGTAGGACCCGTACAGATCGGTCCAAATCAGGGCATAGGGCCCACGAGAGCCTACCCATGCCCCCATTCGGCTCGCCCACACCCCGGCTCGAGAACCTACTCAAACGCCTCCCGGGCCCTACATTGCTAATACAAGCAACTCCCGTCAAGTTAGCCTTACGGGACATAACATTAAGGACAATCAAGACCCGTTATTTAATATGATAATCAACTCCTATTGGGTCCTAAATTCCACTCTCCCGGACCTGACTAGCAGTTGCTGGTTATGTTATGACATCAAACCCCCCTATTATGAAGGTATAGCTGTCCCGGGAGTTTACATTCAAACCAAAAACCACAGAGCTTGCCGATGGCAGCAGAAAGGAAACGCCAGATTAACCCTCCAACGAGTAACCGGGCAGGGCCTTTGCATAGGAAATGTCCCCCAAACCTACCAACATCTCTGCAATTCTACAGATTCTATAGCGACAACCGGGTACCTGTTGCCTCCCCAAGAAAATTGGTGGGCCTGCTCCATGGGCTTAGCCCCTTGTGTTCACGGGCAGGTGCTAAATGACTCCTGAGATTTCTGCATATTGGTACTATTAGTCCCCTGACTGTTTTATTACTCCAATGATGAAATCCTCCCGAAACTAGAAGCTTCACACTGGTCCAAGAGAAAGCCAGTCTCAGCCTTAACCCTCACAGTCCTACTGGAGTTAGGGGTGGCTGGGGCAGGAACTGGGATATCTTCTTTAATAGTGCAGAATCACACTATTCTAGCCCAAGATCAGCCATTGATCTTGATATTGAAAGACTAGAAAGCTGAATCAGCCACCTCCAAGAGTCACTGAGTTCTCTGTCAGAAGTGGTACTGCAGAATAAAAGGATGTTGGATTTGGTTTTTCTCCAACGAGGGGGCCTATGTGCTGCGTTAGGAGAAGAATGTTGTTTTTGTGTAAATCACTCGGGGGTAGTCAGGGAGTCCCTGGCCAAGGTAAGAGAAGGGCTGAGTCAGAGAAAAAGAGAAAGAGAAATGTCTCAAGCCTGGTTTGAATCCTGGTTCAATTCATCCCCCTGGTTCGAAACTCTCATATTTTCCTTGGTGGGGCCCCTGATTATATTGTTACTACTTTTCACCTTCGGGCCATGCTTACTAAGCAAATTGGTAGCCTTCATTAAAAGCCGCATCAACACTGTGCAGCTCATGGTACTCAGAGCCCAATATGCGGCCCTGCCAACGGTCCCCTTAGCGGGAGACAATATAGAGCTGACCCCAGACCCATGATTGGGTCTGTCCTGGATCCTAGAGAAGGGGGGAATGAAGGACCTAAGCTACTCCATTTTGTTAACAGAAAAACTCCATTTTGTAAGGTTCCGGGAAAAGAACCTTTGGAAATCCAAGAGCCTTTGGAAATTCCCTGACCTCACCCCACTGCCCATGAGCCAGTCGGACCCCAGACCAAAATCTCCTGACTTAACACTCAGGAACTTGTGGTCTACCTAGACGATAGGGACCAATCAAGAACCAACACACAACCCTTTGAAAGAAAGTAACCAATCAGACGTTCCCCTACCTAGAAATCGTTTTTTTCCATGTATACTCTCTATATAAGCAATGTAATCCAAAACCCGGGGCTCCTCCCTATAGCTACTGTGTCAGTATCCGTGGGAGCACCAGCTAGAGCTTGGTAATAAAAATTCTTGCTTTTGCATTGGATATCGGCTCCCTGGTGGTCATGGGGAGATTTCGTGACTTAACAGTGTCACGGGGCATAACAGTGTCAGACATTTTTTTTAATCTCTCTCCTAAGTGGCAGGAGGAAACAAACTCCAAGTCAGATTTTTTCCCTTCTCTATATAAAATTAAAAGCTTTTTCTTAAAATTCTGTGTTGCCATGACAACACCTGGTTCCACCTGAACTTAACTTTTCTCAAACCTTGAGCTAACCAATGCGTGTTTTTTATGGAAATGTTTTTCTTAAGCTATGTTAATGAACTATGTATTTACCCTAGGCTCTGTCTTTGTTCATGTTGGTTTCCACTTAAGACTCAAAATCCATAAAGGCTCAACAAACCAGTATGTTTTACTCATACATTATTCACATAATCTACTTGAATGAAACCATATATTTACTTGGAAACCTGCCTTTCTTCATGATTCATGTCAGTCATTTTATGGCCCAGGATGACTCACCTTGTGCCAATGTTATCTCAAAATTCATGTTGTTGGTGAGGGGCCTGGTGCCACTCTGAGTTTTGAGACATTTCCTTTCTCTAATTAGCAGCCTACTGATAGGGGTAAAAGTAACAGGAAATTTTTTTTTTTTTAATTGAGTCTTATATTCACTTTGTTGTTCAATTGCCAAGTTGTATCTAACTCTGTGATCCCATGGACTCCTGCCTTTTCATACTGTTCATGGGGTTTTCAAGGCAAGACTACTGGAGTGGGTTGTCATTTTCTTCTCCAGTGGACCACATTTTGTCAGAACTCTTCACTGACCTGTCAGTCTTGGGTGGCCCTGCATGGCAAGGCTCATAGCTTCACTGAGTTATGCAAGCCCCTTCGCCAGGACAAGGCTCTTAATATATAAAATAGATAACTAATGAGAAGCTACTATATAGCACAGGAAGCTCTACTCAGTGTTATGGTGACTTAGATGGAAAGGAAATCCAAAAAAGAGGGGATATGTGTATACATGTGGCTGATTCAATTTCAGTTCAGTTCAATCAGTAGCTCAGTCGTGTCCAACTCTTTGCGACCCCATGAATCACAGCATACCAGGCCTCCCTGTCCATCACCAACTCCCGGAGTTCACTCAGACTCACATCCATCGAGTCGGTGATGCCATCCAGCCATCTCATCCTCTGTTGTCCCCTTCCCCTCCTGCCCCCATCCCTCCCAGCATCAGAGTNAGGGTTTAGGGTTAGGGTTTAGTGTTAGGGTTTAGGGTTAGGGTTAGGGGTTAGGGTTTAGGGTTAGGGTTAGGGTTTTGGGGTTAGTGTTTGGGGTTAGTGTTAGCGTTTGGGGTTAGGGTTAGTGTTAGGGTTAGGGTTTAGGGTTAGGGTTATAGTTAGGGTTTAGGGTTAGGGTTAGGGGTTAGGGTTAGGGGTTAGGGTTAGGGTTTAGGTTTTAGGGTTAGGGTTAGCACTTTAGGGTTAGGGTTTCAGGGTTAGGGTTTTGATTTTAGGGTTAGGGTTAGTGTTTTAGGTTTAGGGTCAGGGTTTAGGATTATCGTTTAGGGTTAGGGGGTTAAGGATAGGGTTAGGGGGTTAGGATTAGGGTTAGAGGGTTAGGGTTAGAGTTAGGGTTAGGGTTTTGGGTTTAGGGTTATAGTTAGGGTTTAGCGTTAGGGTAAGTGTTAGGGTTTGGGGTTTGAGGTTAAGGGTTAGGGTTTAGGTTTAGGGTTAGGGGTTAGGGTTAAGGTTAGGATTAGGGTTGGGGTTTGGGTTAGGGTTAGGGTTATGGTTTTAGGGTTAGTGTAAGGGTTTTAGGGTTAGGGATTTATGGTTAGGGTTTTAGGGTTAGGGTTTTAGGGTTAGGGTTTAGGGTTTAGGGTTAGGTTTAGGGTTTAGGGTT
>SJXQ01003732.1:414531-430894 GCA_006408695.1 Aepyceros melampus | reverse complement strand
GTCTTAAGGATAGAGTTTTATTACTGATTAAGATCTGAGTCAGATCAGGTCCTATGAATGGAATTTTTCCAGGGAGTTACCAGGCAGATAAAATAGTGAGTTTTTTGATGATTTTCCTTTTGGGTAGCTTTAAACCCTTCTGTCCCTCCTAGGGGCTACTAGTGTACTGTTTTTTCACACATATCATGATTTTGAAGCTGCTGTGTTTTTTAAAGTTCACCGCAAAACTGAGCAGAAAGGGATGAGAATATAATAAGTTAAAACTCTACGAAGCTAACTCTTCTTACCTAGTTTCAGCCATTTTTCTTCAATAAGCGCTCCTAATATTGTTGCAAACTTTTGATTAGTTTCCAGTTTTGAAAAAGGTGGTTTTGACGATTTTTTTCAGTGTTTTGTTTCTCTATTGGAGTAGAGTTTTAAAGACGCTTACTCCACCACTCTGGAAGTGCTTCCCCTTTTCCTAATACTTGCGTGCAAACCCAGATGGAAGGGGATGCAAGTGCATGTAAACAGATTATCTTGAAATGGCTAAATTGATTTTTTAATAATTGAACCTCTGTATTATTATTCATCCTGTAAGATACTGGCCTCAACACATCTCACACAGGCAAATTACCTTATAATCATGTCTCAAGGTTTGTGAGTATAACGTTAAAACGTGGAGCTTTAACTTAAAAGAGAACACACCTCTTAACTGATCTAGTGACTTTGATTTTTTGAGGAGAATACAAACTCGTGGATGGCAATGTATCTATATGCTTTATTTTTAAAGGATACCCTTTAGAAGATAAAAATATTTTCTCCCTTGACAGTTCCCTTAAATATGTACAGACATTGTCCTTAACATTCATTTTTAAAAGTGAACAAACTGAAATATTAAATTTCATGGTTCAGACCAGAATAATTTATAACCTACTGTTGGCTAAGATGGAGAAGGCAATGGCAACCCACTCCAGTACTCTTGCCTGGAAACTCCCATGGACAGAGGAGCCTGGTGGGCTGCAGTCCATGGAGTTGGGAAGGTCAGACACAACTGAGTGACTTCACTTTCATGCACTGGAGAAGGAAATGGCACCCCACTCCAGCGTTCTTGCCTGGAGAATCCCAAGGACGGAGGAGCCTGGTGGGCTGCCGTCTACAGGGTCGCACAGAGTTGGACACGACTGAAGCTTTTGACTAAGGTCTTAAGGATAGAGTTTTATTACTGATTAAGATCTGAGTCAGATCAGGTCCTATGAATGGAATTTTTCCAGGGAGTTATCAGGCAGATAAAGAGAAGAGTCAGAGACAACTGAGTGACTTCACTTTCATGCATTGGAGAAGGAAATGGCACCCCACTCCAGCGTTCTTGCCTGGAGAATCCCAAGGACGGAGGAGCCTGGTGGGCTGCCGTCTACAGGGTCACACAGAGTCGGACACGACTGAAGCGACTTAGCAGCAGCAGTTGGCTAAGAACCATAAATCTTTGAGCCTTTGTTCTTCTTACTTGATTTAAGTGAATGAACCAAAAAAGATTTAATGAGTAGTAAAGTTGGACCCAGAACTTTTCTACACCATTATAAGAATGCAAGAGATGAGACCCCTGTCTCTGCTGTCATGAAAAAAAAAATCTCCCAACACACTGCTTTTCTAAATTCCTGTAATCTTGAGAAGAGTCTCTGAAGTAAAAAGCTGTTTAACTCATGGAGGAAAACTCTATCTAGTATTTACAAATAAACCCTTGACTGAAAGCATAATGAAAATATCAGTTTTCAGTTGGCAAATGAAATGAAAGTTTTATTTTAGACATTTTTTTCAAGTGTGCAACTGAAATTACAATGGTAGTTTCACATTTCTATAATCTATTTTTCTTTTTTTATATTGGGTCTGTTTAGATCCCTAAACCCAGAACACCAATTTTATTTTTGTTTGGTTCTTCTTTTCTCTGAAAACTGCAAATTAAGTCCCTTTATATTATCCAAAAAACAGGCTTTCTTTCTTTTCTCCATCCCTTGTTTCTCAAATAATTGCTCCTTTGTGAAGAACTGAACAATAGCAAACCACTGGTAATCTGTTGCTGGTTTAAGTCCTATATTTAGCTAGCAAGTTGTTTAATCAGAAACACAGTTTGACCTATTGGGTAACCAAATTTTGTTTAATATGTTTGAGAATAATATATCTCTATTTCTGACTAAGACATTCTCATCTAGTTTCCATAGACAATAGAGACTTTTTAGTAGAAAACAGGATATACCGAAATTATATCATTTGATAAAATTTGAAAGTAGAAAATTAAAAGTTTAACCAATATTTTATTTTTATCATTCCACAAGATTTTTGTGTGGTTGCTTTTTCTACTTTCTTTCCTTCCTTTTCTTTGAGACATTATTATCAAATGTACTTTTGGGATACAATTATGATTATATAATATTGTGTTCAGATTTGGATATTTGTGGGTTGTTTTTAGAGCCACTGTCTTTTAAACTAATTTCAAAATAGAAATAAAATTCTGGGGGATCGAAACTGAGAGATAAGAGGCCAGTTCAATGCAGCTGGTCCTCAGTAACCTTCACACCTTAAGTTCTCTAAGACCCCTCTTATTCTACTGGTAAATTACTTCAGAACTTTACAGCATTTTCTGTGAAATGGCTGCTCTACACTGGATTGGGAGTCAAAATCCTTAGATCCTCAGTTTGCCTTGTTATTAGCCAGGGTGACTTGGAGGCCCAGTTGTTTGTTTATTCTGGGCCTCAGATTTCTTCATCTATAGAATGGAACAGTGTGTGGCAGGGAAAACACTGGGTTCAATGTGCTTAAGTACATTTTTCTGTGACTCAAAAGACATATTTCTAGTTATGTAATAATTGACTTTTCCCAATTGCATTGATAACCATCTTCTTTCTATATATTTATATATGTGCATGTTTGTGTGTATGTATGTATGTATTTCTGTCTTCTCTGTTCTAGCTAGTTAACATTTATTGAATGGTTACTATGAGACAGATACTGTTGTGACTGCTTTACATTGATTAGCTCATCCAAGCTATGTATCCTGGAAATGGGGCTTTGAGAGGTTAAATAGCTTGTTTAAAATCACTCTGATAGCAAGCAGCTGAATTCAAGCTACTTGAGAGGAGAGGGACTATGCCAGTAAGGGGTATTGATACTGAAGCTCCATTGCAAATATGACTCTGTGGGAGGGGTTCCTGAAGAGACTCATGGACCCCAGTTAATCGTTATGCTTTGTAACTGTGTAGAAGACCTTTCTTTTCTTTCCTTGGAAAATTTCTGGCAGAGACACTGAAAGCTTATTGTAACATTTAGGAAAATAACTGTTATAGTTTCCAGGTGGGAGCATTTAACTCTTGAGAGGAAATTAATTCACTGTGATGAACTTAGAACTGGGTAGGGTTGAAGGAAATGATAGATGGGAACCTTGAGTGATCAGAGACCACTAAAGAATTGGTCAAGCTTGCATTTAAGAGTAATAATTATAAAGATAACATAAATGGTAAATAATAATTGTAAAAATGTCTAATATTAAATGAGGAATTGTGGCACCATTACAGACTCTTAAAGTCTTAAAGTACCAGCTCAGTTATACCTATTAACAGTTCCACAGAATAGATACTATTAACATGCCCATTTTATAGATGAGAATACTGAAGCACAGAAAATTTAGGTCATGGGTAGAATGGCTTCCTCTTAAGTTGCACAGAATCTTAAAATGGAAATTTTCCTTTCTTGTTGTGAGAATTTTGGTAATTCTTGACCAAATTCTCATGGTTAATAAGTGACAGAGCAGAGAAAGGGAGATGAGTCAAGGGGAAGAAAGTTTTAGCTATGCAGGAGGTGTAAGTTCTAGAGATCTAGTAACATGAATATAGTCGACAGTCTGTATAGTATACTTGAAGTTTGCTCAAAGTTATATCTTAAGTATTCTCACCAGACACAAAAGCGTAATTTTGTGAAGTGATGAATATATTAATTAGTTGATTGTGGTGATTCTTTCACAATGTATGCATATATCAAAACATCATATCATATACCCTTAGTTATGCATATTTTAAAATCAGTTGTACCTGATAACAAACCTAGATAGTGTATTAAAAAGAAAAGACATCACTTTGCCAACAAAGGTCTGTCTAGGCAAAGCTATGGTTTTTCCAGTAGTCATGTATGGATGTGAGAGTTGGACCTTAAAGAAGGCTGAGTACTGAGGAATTGATGCCTTTGAGTTGTGGTGTTGGAGAAGACTCTTGAGAGTCCCTTGGACTGCAAGGAGAAAAAACCAGTCAATCCTAAAGGAGATCAGCCTTGAATATTCATTGGAAGGAGTGATGCTGAAGCTGAAGCTCCAATACTTTGGCCACCTGATGTGAAGAGCCAACTCAGTGTAAAAGACCTTGATGCTGGGAAAGACTGAAGGCAAAAGGAGAAGAGGATGGCGGAGGATGAGATGGTCAGATAGCATCACTGATCGGTGGACATGAATCTGAACAAACTCCAGGAGACAGTGAAGGACAGGGAAGCCTGATGGGCTGCAGTCCCACGGGGTCACAAAGACTTGGACATAGTGACTGAACGGCAACAACCTTAGTAAAGATAAGGGAAGTGACAGAACTTGGGTTAAAACACTGTAATTCTCAGGGGCCAGCCCAGTCACCTGATGGGAGCATACTCAGGACTTCTCAGAAGCCATACCCAGTTGCATCCCTGGTAAAAAGGCCTGCCACTATGGACCTGACTGCAAATCCAGCAACAGCTCTGAGGCCTGGCTCCAACCCTGCTTGACCACAACTCTGGAGGTAGTCCCAATAGTCCAGGAACTCAGCAGGAAAAGATCTCCCAAAAGCAATCTGTAAAGATTGGAAAAGTCTGCTTTTTCAGATAAACAGACACAATGCAAGACTACATGGTTCATAAACAATTAGGCAAACACCACCACTAAAGGATACCAATAAACTCCAGTAACCAACTTTAGAGAAATGGAGAGCCATGAACTGCTAACAAAGTATTGAAAATAATCATGAACTATAAGAGCTCATGAGCTACAATGAGCTACAAGAGAACACAAACAAGTAAACAAAGCCAGGAAAACAATACATGAACAAAATGAAAAGTTTAGAAAAGAAATAGAGACTGTAAAAAAGACTGAAAAGAAATCCTGGAGCTGAATAATAACTAAACCAAAAAGTCAATAGAGAGCTTCATCAATAGATTTGATTATGCAGAAGAAAGAATCAGCAAGCTCAAAGATAAGTAAATTGAAATGACCAATTAGAGGAAGAAAAAGAATAACAAAGAGGGAAGAAAACCTATATGATCTATGAGACAAAAGTGAAAAAAACTAACATATGCATTATAGGAATCCCAGAAGGAACAGAGAATAAAGAAGTGGCAGAAAGTTTATTTAAAGAAATAATGTCAGAAAACTTTCTGTATTTGCACAGGGAAATGAACATCCAGATTCATGATGACCAAAGAATCCCAAAGACTGGACTCAAGATCTTCACTGAGACATATTACAATCAAATTCTCAAAAGTCAAAGACAAAGAAAATTTTGAAAGCAGCAAAACTAAGACAACTCATCACATAAAAGGGGACTCCATAAGACTTAATAGTAGATTTTCAGCAGAATTTTGGTTGATTTCTTGAAAAGATAAACAAAGGCGACAGTCCTTCAGCTTAGACTAAGAAGAGACTCTAATAAGATAGTAAAGGAAAGAGGATATCTTACAACTGATGATGCAGAAATAAAAAGACAGAAATAAGGGACTATCTATGGGCTATTGAATTGGATAATCTAAAAGAAATAGAAAATTTTAACAGGCCATTAATCAGTTTAGTTCAGTCACTCAGTCATGTCTAACTCTTGTCAACCCCATGGACTGCAGCATGACAGGCTTCCTGTCCATCACCAATTCCTGGAACATGCTGAAACTCATGTCCATTGAGTCAATGATGCCATCCAACCATCTTATCCTCTGTTGTCCCCTTCTCCAGCCTTCAGTCTTTTCCAGCATCAGGGTCTAATCCAATGAGTCAGTTCTTCACATCAGGTGGCCAAAATATTGGAGTTTCAGCTTCAGCATCAGTCCTTCCAATGAATATTCAGGACTGATTTACTTTAGGATTGACTGGTTTGATCTCCTTGCAGTCAAGGGACTCTCAAGAGTCTTCTCCAACACCACAGTTCAACAGTATCAATTCTTCATCACTCAGCCATCTTTATGGTCCAACTCTCACATCCATACTTGACCACTGGAAAAACCAAAGCTATAACTAAGTGGACCTTGGTCAACAAAGTAATGTCTCTGTTTTTTAATATGCTGTCTAGGTTTGTCATAGCTTTTCTTCCAAGGAGCAAGCGTCTTTTAATTTCATGGCTGCAGTCACCACCTGAAGTGATTTTAGAGCCTAAGAAGACAAAAGTCTGTCTCTGCTTCCATTGTTTCCCCATCTATTTGCCATGAAGTGATGGGACCAGACGCTATGATCTTTTGAATGTTGAGTTTCATGCCGCTTTTTCACTCTCCTCTTTCACTTTCATCAAGAGGCTTTTTAGTTCCTGTTAACTCTCTGACATAAGGGTGGTGTCATCTGCATATCTGAGGTTACTGATATTTCTCCCGGCAATCTTGATTCCAGCTTGTGCTTCATCCAGACTGGCACTTCACATGATGTACTCTGAATATAAGTTAAATAAGCAGGGTGACAACATACAGCTTTGTGCAGTAGCTTGAACATTGTTTGCATTGCCTTTCTTGGGATTGGAATGAAGACTGACCTTTTCCTGTCCTTTGGCCACTGCTAAGTTTTCCAAATTTGCTGGCATATTGAGTGCAGCACTTTCACAGCATCATCTTTAAGGATCTGAAATAGCTCAGCTGAAATTCCATCACCTCCACTAGCTTTGTTTATAGTGATGCTTCCTAAGACCCACTTGACTTCACATTCCAGGATGTCTGGCTCTAGGTGAGTGATCACAACATTCTGGCTACCTGGTTTATTAAGATCTTTTTTTGTACAGCTGTTCTGTGTATTCTTGCCACCTCTTCTTAATATCTTCTGCTTCTGTTAGGTCCATTTCTGTCCTTTATTGAGCCTATCTTTGCATGAAATGTTCCCTTGGTATCTCTAAGTCTCTTGAAGAGACCTCTGGTCTTTCCCATTCTATCGTTTTCCTCTATTTCTTTACATTGGTCACTTAGAAAGGCTTTTTTTTTTTTTTAAATCTCTCCTTGTTATTCTTTGGAACTCTCCATTTAGATGGATGTATCTCTCCTTTTCTCCTTTGCCTTTTGCTTCTCTTCTTTTCTCAGCTATATGTAAGGCCTCCTCAGACAATCATTTTGTCCTTTTGTATTTATTTTTCTTGAGGATTGTTTTGATCACCACCTCCTATACAATGTTACTAACCTCCATCCATAGTTCTCCAGGCACTCTATCAGATCTAATCCCTTGAATCTATTTGTCCTACCCACTGTATAATCATAAGGATTTGATTTAAACCATAGCTGAATGGTCTAGTGATTTTCTCTACTTCTTCAATTTAAGCCTGAATTTCACAATAAGGAGTTCAAAATGAAGTACGTTTTGAAGAACAAAATGAAATAGGGCGAAGGCTAACAGAGTTTTGTCAAGACAATGCACTGATCATAGCAAAAACCCTCTTCCAATAACTTAAGAGAAGACTCTACACTTGGACATCACCACATGGTCAATACTGAAATCAGACTGATTACATTCTTTGCAGCCGAAGATGGGGAGGCTCTATATAGTCAGCAAAAACAAGACCAGGATCTAACTATGGCTCAAATCATGAACTCCTTAGTGCAAAATTTAGATCATTAATGAGTAACGAGATTGAATCAGGAGTCAAAAACCTCCCAACATAGAAAAATCCAGGACTGGTGAATTCTACCAAAGATTTAAAGAGTCAACATCAACTTTTCTCAAATTCTTCCAAAAAAAAAAAGAGAGAGAATATTTCCAAACTCATTTATGAAGCTGGGATTACCCTTATACCAAAGCCAAACAGGGACACTACAGGAAGAGAAAATTACAAGACAATATCCTGAAGAACACAGATAGAAAACTTTCCAATAAAATACCAGCAAACCAAGATCAGTAGACATTAACATAATCATGTGGAATTTTATTCCTGGGATGCAGGGCTGATTCCCCATCTTCAAATCAGTAAATGTGATACAGCAAATTAATAGCATAAAGTTTAAAAGTCATATGATCATCTCAATAGGTGCAGAAAAAACTTTTTCAAAATTCAACATTTTTTCATAATAAAAAAAAACCCTCCAAACCTTAGGCATAGAAGGAATGTATCTCAGCATAATAAAAGTCATGGACTTCCCTGGTGGTGCAGTGGATAAAAATCCACCTGCCAATTCAGGGGACAAGGGTTTGCTCCCTGGTCCAGGAAGATTTCACATGCGGAGAAGCCGCTAAGTCTATGTGCCGTGATTACTGAGCCTGTGCTCTGCATCTGCTGAGCTTGTTGCTGCAACTACTACTGCAACTCTGTGTGCCCAGAGCCTGTGCTCTATGCAAGAGATCCACTGCAATGAGAAGCCCGTACACCCCAATGAAGAGCAGCCCCCACTTGCTGCAATTAGAGAAAGCCTGTGCACAGCAACAAAGACACCGTATAGCCACAAATAAAGAAAGAAAGGAAAAATAAAGGTTGTTGAGACAAGACTACAGCTTACCCAACAGTGAAAAGCTGAAAGTCTTATCTGTAAAATGAGGAGCAAGATAAGAATGCCCACACTTGCCTCTTCTATTAAATATAGTACTAGAAGTCTTAGCCAGAGCAATTAGGTAAGAAAAAGAAATGAAGCATCCAAATTGGAAAAGAAGGAAAACTGTCTGTTTGCAGATGATATGATTATATATATAGAAACCTTAAAGACTCTACCAATAAACTGTTAGAACTAATAAATGACTTCGGTAAAGCTGCTGAATACATAATCAACGAACAAAAATCAGTTGTGTTTCTATATATTAAAATAAATTATCCCCCAAATAAATTAAAAATCCCATTTAAAACAGCATAAGAAATAATAGAACACTTGGAAATATATTTCCTCCTCCATCCATAGGATTTCCAGGCAAGAGTACTGGAGTGGGTTGCTATTTCCTTCTCCAGGGGATCTTCCTAACCCAGGGATCAAACCCAGGTCTCTCACATTGTAGGCAGACACTTTTACCATCTAAGCCATCAGGGAAGCCTAGAAATATATTAATAATATATTAATATTTAACTGAGGAAGTGAAAGACCTATATACTGAAAACTACCAAAGATTGATGAAAGAAGTTGAAAAAGACACAAATAAATGGAAAGATATTCTGTGCTCATGGAATGGAAAAATTAATATTGTTAAAATGTTCATACTACCTAAATCAATCTATAGTTTCAATGCAATCCATGTCAAAATTCCAATGGCGTTTTTCAGAGAGGTAGAAAAAACAATTCTAAAATTTATATGGAACCACAAAAGACTCTGAATAGCCAAAGAAATCTTGAGCCAGAAGAACAAAGCTGGAGTCATCACACTTCCTGATTTCAGCTATATTACAAAGCTATAGTAAGCAAAACAGTATCATATTGACATAAGAATAAATACATAGATGTTTGGAAGAAAATAGAGAGCCCAGAAATGTTGGTGTTGTTTAGTTGCTGAGTCATCTTAGTATCTCCTGTGCCCAGTGGATTCTTTACCAACTGGGCACATGGGAAGCCCAACCCAGAAATAAACCCATGGATATATAGTCAACTGATTTTTCACAAAGGTGCCAAGACTATACAGTGAGGGAAGATAATCCCTTCAGTAAATAGTTCAGGGAAAACTGGACAGCCATATGCAAGGTATTGAAACTGAACCCCCATCTTAACACCATATGCAAAAACCAACTCAAAATAGACTGAAGACTTAAATATAAGACTTGATGTAAAACTGTAGAACTGTAAAACTACTAGAAGGAAAAATAGAGGAAAAGCTATTTGACATTGGTTTGGATGAGGATTTCTTGGTTATGATCCCAAAGCACAGGTTACAGAAACAAAAACAGGTAAGAGAGATTGTTTTGCCAACAAAGATCCATCTAGTCAAGGCTATGATTTTTCCAGTAGTCAGGTATGGCTGTGAGAGTTGGACTATAAAGAAAGCTAAGCGCCAAAGAATTGCTGCTTCTGAACCATGATGTTGGAGAAGACTCTTGAGAGTCCCTTGGACTGCAAAGAGATCCAACCAGTCTATCCTAAAGGAAATCAGTCCTGAATATTCATTGGAAGGGCTGATGCTGAAGCTGAAACTCCAATACTTTGGCCACCTGATGTGAAGAGCTGACTCACTTGAAAAGACCCTGATGCTGAGAAAGATTGAAGGTGGGAGGAGAAGGGAACGACAGAGGATGAGATGGTTGGATGGCATCACTGACTCAATGGACATGAGTTTGAATAAACTGCTGAAGTTGGTGATGGACAAGGAGGCCTGACATGCTGCGGTCCATGAGGTCACAAAGTAGCTAAGCGCCAAAGAATTGCTGCTTCTGAACCATGATGTTGGAGAAGACTCTTGAGAGTCCCTTGGACTGCAAAGAGATCCAACCAGTCTATCCTAAAGGAAATCAGTCCTGAATATTCATTGGAAGGGCTGATGCTGAAGCTGAAACTCCAATACTTTGGCCACCTGATGTGAAGAGCTGACTCACTTGAAAAGACCCTGATGCTGAGAAAGATTGAAGGTGGGAGGAGAAGGGAACGACAGAGGATGAGATGGTTGGATGGCATCACTGACTCAATGGACATGAGTTTGAATAAACTGCTGAAGTTGGTGATGGACAAGGAGGCCTGACATGCTGCGGTCCATGAGGTCACAAAGAGTCAGACATGACTGAACGACTGAACTGAACTGAACTGTTAAAGCTTCTGCACAGCAAACAAGACAATAGAATGAAAAGAAATCTATGAAATGGGGGAAAATATTTGCAAACCATACATCTGATATGAAATTGATATCATATATATGTATATATATATATGAAACACAAAATCCTCAATAGCCAAAGACCAAATAACCTGATTTTAACATGGATGAAGGATCTGAACTGATCTGAACAGATATTTCTCAAAAGATGATACACTAATAGCCAATAAATATATCAAACAATGCTTAACATCACTAATCACCAGGGAAATTCAGATAAAAACCACAATGAAATGTCAACTCACACCTGTTGGGATGGCTTTTATTAGAAAAGCCTGAGAGAGTAGACACAAAAAACAAGTATGAAGGGGATATTAGTTCAGTCGCTCAGTCTATCAGGTGATGTAAATATCAATTTACATTGTTGTAATCATTTGACAATATATATGTAAATCAAAACAGGACATATAAACCTCAAATGAATATAATTTTCATTTTCATACTTCAATAAAGCTGTTAAAGTTTAGCTCTATAATTTGTACTCTAGAGCCCCTGCTTCTTACTACTTTGTTGCCTATATTGTTTTGGATTTTTTCTGCTGCTGGTGAAGTGAAGGGACCAGTGCTACATAGCCATAAGCTTTATTTCCTCCCTGGTTAGAATGCATTGGCAGTAAGGAAGAAAGGAGAAACTTGGGGAGGCAGAGAATGGAGAACCAAGATTCAGGGAGGGCCCCTTTAGGGAAGTATTGCAATCAGGCTGGCTCCTACACTGGGTGCCCCCATCACTGTGAGTCTCAGTTGCCGGCATAAGGAGGGCCTTTTCTAAGCCACTGCTGGGATTTCAGGTCCCGCTCAGTTCAGTTCAGTTCAGTTCAGTCACTCAGTCGTGTCCGACTCTTTGCGACCCCATGAATCGCAGCACGCCAGGCCTCCCTGTCCATCACCATCTCCCGGAGTTCACTCAGACTCACGTCCATTGAGTCAGTCATGCCATCCAGCCATCTCATCCTCTGTCGTCCCATTCTCCTCCTGCCCCCAATCCCTCCCAGCATCAGAGTTTTTTCCAATGAGTCAACTCTTTGCATCAGGTGGCCAAAGTACTGAAAATTCAGCTTTAGCATCATTCCTTCCAAAGAAATCCCAGGGTTGATCTCCTTCAGAATGGACTGGTTGGATCTCCTTGCAGTCCGAGGGACTCTCAAGAGTCTTCTCCAACACTACAGTTCAAAAGCATCATTCTTCAGCACTCAGCCTTCTTCACAGTCCAACTCTCACATCCATACATGACCACAGGAAAAACCATAGCCTTGACTAGACGGACCTTAGTTGGCAAAGTAACGTCTCTGCTTTTGAATATGCTGTCTAGGTTGGTCATAACTTTTCTTCCAAGGAGTAAGCGCCTTTTAATTTCATGACTTCAGTCACCATCTGCAGTGATTTTGGAGCCCCCTAGTCTTCTCCAACACCACAATTCAAAAGCATCAATTCTTCGGTGTTCAGCCTTCTTCACAGTCCAACTCTCACATCCATATATGACCATTAGAAAAACCATAGCCTTGACTAGACGGACTTTTGTTGGCAAAGTAATGTCTCTGCTTTTGAATATGCTATCTAGGTTGGTCATAACTTTTCTTCCAAGGAGTAAGCGTCTTTTCATTTCATGGCTGCAGTCACCATCTGCAGTGATTTTGGAGCCCCCCAAAATAAAGTCTGACACTGTTTCCATTGTTTCCCCATCTATTTCTCATGAAGTGATGGGACCAGATGCCATGATCTTCATTTTCTGAATGTTGAGCTTTAAGTCAACTTTTTCACTCTCCTCTTTCACTTTCATCAAGAGGCTCTTTAGTTCCTCTTCACTTTCTGCCATAAGGGTGGTGTCATCTGCATATCTGAGGTTATTGATATTTCTCCCGGCAATCTTGATTCCAGCTTGTGCTTCTTCTAGCCTAGCATTTCTCATGATGTACTCTGCATAGAAGTTAAATAAGCAGGGTGACAATATACAGCCTTGACGTACTCCTTTTCCTATTTGGAACCAGTCTGTTGTTCCATGTACAGTTTTAACTGTTGCTTCCTGACCTGCATATAGGTTTCTGAAGAGGTAGGCCAGGTGGTCTGGTATTCCCATCTCTTTCAGAATTTTCCACAGTTTATTGTGATCCACACAGTCAAAGGCTTTGGCATAGTCAATAAAGCAGAAATAGATGTTTTAGTCATGTCCAGCTCTTTGCAACTCCATGGACTGTAGACCACCAGGCTCCTCTGTCCTTGGAATTTTTCAGGCAAGAATGCTGGAGTGGGTTACCATTTCCTTCACCAGAGGATCTTCCCGATCAGGGATCAAACCTGGGTCTCCTGCATTACAGGCAGATTCTTTCCCATCTAAGCCACCAGGAAAGCCCAGAGCTAGACAACCGCTCCTTATATACAGACTGGTAGACTAAGTCACTAGCTCCAATTTCCCTCACAATTACAACTTCTTGGGCAGATTTGCATTCACACAACTCTTCCTGGAAGTTTATTTCTTAAAGATGACCTTGAAAGTGAAAAGTGGAAGTTGCTCAGTCGTGTCTGACTCTTTTGACCCCATGGACTTATACAGTCCATGGAATTCTCCAGGACAGAATACTGGAGTGGGTAGCCTTTCCCTTCTCCAGGGTATCTTCCCAACCCACGAATTGAACCCAGGTCTCCCATGTTGCAGGTGGATTCATTACCAGCTGATCCACAAGGGAAGCCCTAGGTGACCTTATTATTCCTCTTTCTACAGAAGAGGAAACTGAGGTTCAGAGACTTGTCCAAGCTTACCCAACTCAGAAACTGACTCTAAGAAATGTTACTCTCTTCCCCAATGCTCCTGTGTAATTGAGTACTTTAGCACTCAGTTTACAAGTGCTCTACTCAACAGGTAAAAGTTAGAGAACTGAGACTCAGGGAGATAAAGTCATTTGCCCACATAAGAGACACAAACCCAGCTCTAGTCCTGACACCAAAGCCTATTCCTGCACTATAGTGAGCAGAATGAGTAGATTCCATTGCACTCAAAAAGGGGTTTCAGGGAATTCCCTGGCGGTCCAGTGGTTAAGACTTCATGCTTTCACTACCAAAGGCCTGGGTTCAATCCCTGGTCAGTGAACTAAGGTCCAGCAAGTCTTATGGTATAGTCAATAAAATAAGATAAAATAAAAATAATTAAATTAATTAAAGGGGTTTAAGTTTCCAAGGAAGATACAGGTTCTCCTGGAAAAAGAAACTTATGACTATCAGTCATTCACACTTTAGTGAGAATTAACAAACTACCAAAGTTACAAGTGATGGAGGTTTACTTTGTTAGTTGAAACAGGGGATATGACCAGAACAGAAAATAGAGGGACACAGATCTTCAGAAATCAGGGTAAGAGAATCACCTGCAAAAGCCTTGGAGATATGATCTTTCTTCCACTCCCAGGGCTGGTCATACTCGTCTGCTGGCCGTTCATCCTCCTGGGGCAGCCGACTCTGTCGAGGTTTCTGCCCTGAAGGGGGCCCATCTCCCAGTTCTTGGTCCTGCTCCTCATAGGGGGTGTCATACAGCTGCACCCTCCTGCATGGCAATTCTGGGAGCCAAGGACACTGGTCAGCTCTCACTCCCACCTGGGAGCCTGTCACCTTCCCTCCAAGCCTTGCTCACTCACCACTCATGACCCGCTGGGCATCGTAGGGCTCCATGTAGCCATCATCTGGGGGTGGTGGATGGGGCTGGGCATCAAAGGGGTCCGAGTACTCAGTGTCAACTTTCGACTGGACAGACAGAGAAAGGCAAGAGAGGGGGTCAAGGACTCAGGGGGACCAAGCCTACAGTACACCTCTTGCCTGCTGTCTCTGATCTATCTGACACGCCCTGTCCAAGCAAGTGGTTGTTTTTCCACCCACAAGTGTCTGCAAGTAGACCATCCCTTGCTCTCTTCCTCTGACCCCTACCTCCCTCTTTCAATCACTTTAATGTTTATCAGGTGCCAGTACTGTTCCAAAAGACTTCAAATATATTTACTGGTAGTACCAACACTCAGTAAATACTTTATCCCCATTTTATAGATGAGGAAACCAAGGCACATACTGGGCAAGTGACTTGCTCAGGGTCACACAGCTGATAAGTCAGAGGCAGGGTTTGATCCTAGGTTGTCTGCTTTCCCGAGCCCCTGCCTCCTCCTACCTTTCTCTGTGCCATTAACCACTACCAGGCAGGCTCCCCTGCCCATGGGATTTTCCAGGTGAGAATACTGGAGTGGGTTGCCATTTCCTTCTCCAGGGGATCTTCCCAACCCAGGGATGGAACCCGGATCTTCTGCATTGCAAGCAGATTCTTTACCATCTGAGCCACTAGAGAAGCCCCACTACCAGACACAGCTTCCCATAATTCCCCTTGAAGTCTTTTCTGTCTCTGCTGATGGTGTATGGTGGACCTTCTTATCATTTAGGGAAAATACTGAAAAAAAAAAAAAGTATGGGCATTGGAAGCAAGTCTGGTTCAAGTTCTAAGCAAGCTAGAGCCATGTGATCTGGGGCCAGTCACTTTTCTTCTGTGAGCCTCAGTTTCTACTTCTGTAAAATGGGAGTGTAACAGAGGAAGGGTGGAGAGGGGTGGTAGGATGTTGAAGTGCCCCATAGGAAACTGACTCACTCAGATCTGTTTGAGGAAGATCCCTTCAGCTTGTAAGAGGAAGGGAAGCTGGGGAAAGGGATCCAGAAGGAAGGACTTAGGAAGCTGGAGGAAAGGGGTACAAAGCCAATGAGAGACGGAGGCGGGCAACCAGCACTGTGCATTGAAAGGAGACAACAAACTGCCGAGCAGGTAGGGGATTGGGGGAAGTGGGCTGGTGCCCTGGTCTGCCCCTGGGGTAACACCTACACAAGCTCCCCAAAATCCAGGGTGGGGGTGCCAGCCTGGCCCTCCCCACCCAGTCTCCGGGGCCCACGCAGCTTAGGGGATTTAGCCACGCACCTCTTCCCCGGGGCTTCCCAGCAAGACCTTGGCTCTGGCAATGTCGACTGCCTCCACCTTGATGAGCCGGTGCTTTGGAGAGTCGTACTTCGCGTCTCCAGGGCCCTTGGAGTCCCCGGGCCCCGCGGAGGAATCGGCCTCTAGGCGGCTATCGGCGTCCTCGTAGGGGTCTTCAAAGTCCAGATCCTTCTGCTCGCGGTAGGCCCGCAGGATGTCGCTCTCGGTGTAGTCGGGGGTGGGCGGCTGCGGAGGGGGCCGCCGACCGCCAAAGCTCAGGTAGTCTCGGAGCCACTTGGCCATCTGAGCGCGTGTCACCCCAAACCTGGCCACTGTCAGCAAGAGACCCGCATGCCCTCTTCTGGGCCCTATTCCTCAGCAGGGCCCCCAGGGAGAAAGGTAGGAGGGGAAGGAGGAGGAGAAAGATCAGGTGTGCCCTTTGACTGGGCT
>SJXQ01003732.1:363115-412116 GCA_006408695.1 Aepyceros melampus | reverse complement strand
GCCCCCCCCCACACCCGCCTAATCCCTGGCAACCATCAACTCATTCTCTGTCTCTGGGGTTTGCCTGTTCTGGACATTTCATACAAATGGAATCACAGTGTGACCTTTTGTGTCTTGGCTTCTTTCACTGAGCATCACATTTTCAAAGTTCATCCAAATTATGGCGTGCCCACATTTCATTTCTTATGACCAAATGATATTTCCTTGTATGGCACACAGTAGGTGCTCAATATATACTTACGGTGGCTGGGACATCAGGAAGAAGCAAGAGGAAGTCCCTGGCTGGGGGTCCCTGTACCTGCAGTGGGGATGGGAGCCAAGGCACTAGAGCAGGTGGGAACCGGGTGGGGGGTGACCCATGATGGGGCTTGAAACCGCCCGATCTGATGGAGGGGACGTCGCCTCAACTTAGGGGCTCCTAGTCTGATAGGAGAGATGACTTCTGCCCTCAGAATCTCCTGGACACAGCCCTGCCTTTCTTAGCTCACAGTTTGATGGGAGAGACATGGTCCTGCCCTGGGAAGCCCCTAGTCTGATGGAGGAGATATATGCATGTGTTAATAAGCTCCCAGTCTGAAGGGAGAGGCATGGCTCTGACTTAAGGAGCTTTCAGTCTGATGGAGGAGGCGTGATCCTGCCCTTTGAAGCACCCAGTCTGATGGGGGAAATATGTACTGGCTTTCAAGGGCTCTCAGTCTAATGGAGACATGGCCCTGCAGGGCCCATCTCCAACCTGATGGGGGAAGCACCGACCAGCCCCTGGATGCTCCCAGTCTATAGGTCCTGGTGATCAAAGGTGTACCCTCCGAGCCTTGCGGTTTCAAAGCCAGGTCCTGCCCCTCACCCACTCTGTGAAATGGGGAGTGCACGTGCCTGAGGGCTTGGGCGTGTAGGGAGCTCGAGAAGCAAGAGGAAGCAGGAGCAGCCCTTTGTCTCTTTGTGGAGCCCAGGCTCAGGCAGGTGGGGGCTCCAGCAGAGCAGAGGCCACCCCCAAACCCCGGTCCCTCTGATGTGCTCCGGCACCAGGCAGCCCCCAGGGGAGTTGATGGAGGAGATTCCGGATGAGGCCTGACAGCTCCCAAGGACCAGATGACAGACATGGAGCTTGTGGGGAATGGACTGTCAGCAGCAAGGGGGGAAGGGCAGGCTCCAGAGACTAAAAGGGGGGAGATGGTCTGGGGGAGGCAGGCTCAAGGCAGGCAGTGGGTGCAGGGTGAGGCCCTGGACGATCAGCACACAGGACAGACCCCAATGTGTTGCTATGCAGTCCCTCTGCCCACTCTACCCTGGAAAACCCAGCAAGGCGATTGGGGGCTGAGAGCCAAACTGTTCTCAGGACATGGGTGGGAGAACAAGTGTAAAGCCCTGCAGGAAAAATAATAATGAAAGAAACAATTCCAGCGTGGTGGAAAGGGGAGGGTGGCAGAGAGTGGGCAGAAGCATGTGGTTCCCTGGGCCTCAATTTCCTCCTCAGTGAATGAGGAGACACCCACTCAGGCCACACACATTCAATGAACACCTACAAAATACAAGAATGGTCTCAGGTGCCAGGGACACACTCATCGACACTCACAGACACGCAAAGCCTGAGGGTCTGCAGGTAGACCCTTGGGTGTTTCGGCCTTAGCCACCATGGGTGGCCCCCATGACCCCAGCCTCCTGGTGCTTACACCCACGTGTGAGCAGCTCCCCTGGAACGTGGAGGAGTGGCACTGTGTGGCTGCTTCCAACCAGAACATGGCAATGGTGATGGGCTGTCACTTCTAGCAGACTCTCCTCCTTAGGAGGCCAGCCATTGGAGAGGTCTATGCAGGCAGGGAACTGAGGGTGGCCTCTGGCTAAGTCTGTGAAAAGTGAATTCTGCCAACAACCACATGGGTGAGCTTGGAAGTGGATCCTTCCCCAGTCAGGCCTTAGGATGAAACCCCACCCTGGCCAACATCTCAGCTGCATCTGTGATGGACTTTGAAGCCAAGAACCCAGTGAAACCACCCTCAGATTCCTGTTGTTTAAGCTGTTAAATTTGGGGATCATTTGTTACACACATTAGGTAACCAATACAGGGAGCCACACGCAGTACACACAACTCCTAAGGTAGCCCCATCAGAACTTTCCTATCTTGCTTTAGTTGCATCATTGTTAGCACCACCTCTAGTATCATTTGTTTATCCTATTATGGTGTCTGAGATTTGGTCACGGAATCAGTCTTAACCACTCATCTCTGCCACCAGGGAGCAACAGCAGTCATGAGTGACATACACACAAATAGGGGTGTTGGTGTGCCAATAAAACTTTATTTACAAAGACAGGCCACAGGCCAGATTTAGCCTGTGGATTGCAGTTTGGTGACCTGTGTTTTAGGATGAAGTTAGGTTAACACTTAATACTACTAAGTAAATAATAGTAACGGACAGTGCACATACATGGCAAAAACTGCAGTGAATTGAGAGCAATGGGAGTTCCAGAAACAGTCTGAAAGAATCAATCAAAATGAGGAATTTCCCTGGTAGTTCAGTGGTTAAGAATCTGCCTTCCCATGTAGGGTATGAGGGTTTGATCCCTGGTTGGGGAGCTAAGATCCCACATGCCGCAGGGCAACTAAGCTCACGTACCGTAACCAAGACCTGATCACCCAAATAAACATTTAAAAATGAGCCAGAGAGCTCCCAACCCAATATCTTTTCACAACTACTTAAGCTAGATGACTTATTCATTTTTTTCTAATTTATTTTTAAATTTTGGTCACACTGCACAGTTTATGGGATCTTAGTTCTCCAACCAGGGATTGAACCCAGGTCTTCAGCAGTGAAAGTGCCAAGTGGTAACACTGGACCGCTGCAGAAGTCCCTGGATGATCTGTCTTTACCCAGAGCCTCTGAAGGGCTACATCTCAGGCACTGACAGCAGGATGCGGAGCTGGGGGAGACGGGCAGTGGTGTCCGGCCAGGCTTCGCAAACGGCTCCTGCAGCTCTGCCGATTTCCATGGTGTAAACACCCGAGGCAGCCAACATTAAGCCATAAACACAACGCTGCTAAGTGCAGAACTGGGATCAGAGGTACACGAGCACCAGTTCTCACTAGCTGCCAGCGTGGTGGGCCTGCCCCAAGCCCCACTCTCAGGGCTTGGGAACCAGGCCTCCCTGGCCATCTCTGCAGCTTCAGAGCCTTGATGTGAAGCCCGAGCCCCCGCTGGAAGCCCTAGTAGGACCCTGGTTCACCTCTCTGTACAATCCCTAAGCAGGGAAATTGTTGTAGGAAAGCAGATCCCCAGTGTGGCAGCGGGGAGGGGTCTCACTCCACAAACTCTGACATTGCAAACCACAAAGCCTCTCTTTATTCAAATGCTGAATGAAAGCCTGTATGTATGTGTGTGTGCGAGAGAGAAGGGCTGATGTCACTGACCCCAGGAAGGGCGGGAGAGAGGAGATGGAGGTTCATTAGATTGTGAGGGGGCTTCCCAGGTGGTTCTAGTGGTAAAGAGGTACTCAGGAGCCTGCAACTCAGGAGCCACAGGAGACTCAGGTTCGATCCCTGGGTCAGGAAGATCCCCTGGAGGAGGGCATGGCAACCTACTCCAGTATTCTTGCCTGGAGAATCCCATGGACAGAGGAGCCTGGCGGGCTACAGTCCACAGTCACAAAGAGTGGGACACGACTGAAGTGGCAGAGCACACACTGTACGCACAGCCTGCGGAAGTGTCTGGTAGGGGCACAGGACCTTCAACTAGAAAACACTGCAGTCAGAGGGGATTACGTGAGGTGGAATCCGGCAACCTTGAAAGAATAGGAGGTTTGCAGTCAGACTTGCTGGTCTCCTGACTTTATCAGCTTTCTACAAATTAGCCCCAAACTGAGCCTATGAAATAATGAGCATTTATTAGCTGGTGGTTTCTGAGAGACAGGGGTCCAGGACTGGCTAGGCTGCATGCTTCTGACATCCCCTTCTCAGACACTGACAGAGAGAAAGCACCCAGACCATCAGCAGGTTCTTTCCATTGGTTCCAGATGGTTCTGTGGTGGAAAGGGATGGAGCCCAGCTGGGGTGATGGGTGGACCTGGCCCGTGCCCAAAGCATGGCTGGCCTCTCAAGACTGTCACAGAGATGACCTTGAAGCTGCTCCAGGATGTTGCAGTGTGACCTGGGGACCCGAGCTCTAGAGGGCGGGGGGACAGGAAGAAAACTGAGTCCCTCAGCTGAAGTCCTCACCCTGCCGGCCTCGGCGGGCGTTCCCGCTTGTCCAGCTGTGATTCTGCTTGGTTCCAAGGCCTCTGGCCCAGACCACGGCTGTAGCTGGCTGTGACCTTGACCAGGGAAGGGCAGGGGGGCCTCAGTTGCTGCCGCTGCTGTCCTCACTGTCAGAATACACACCCAGCTGGCTCAGGGAGGACGTGCCGGACATCTGTGGTGCTGGACCAGCTGCCTGACCGTTCTTCATTGCACCTGGAGGAGAGGCAAGAGCTACCAGTCACCTTGGGACAGTTGCAGGCAGGCCGAGCCTGGGGGAGGCCAGGAGAACAGGACTGGCCATAACTGCTTGTGTGCAGCCTTTCTGGAAAGTATCTGGCAGACCCATCACAGTTTAAACCTGCATACCCGTTGATCCAGCAGCTCCACTTCTGAAATTGGACCCGGGTGGACATAGGCGCCCTGCTGGGGGTGCATAAAATAAAAATGCTCCAGGTCCCAAGTGAAGCTGAGCACCATGGTGATGAAGAGGGGTGGACCTTGGTTCCACCACTCACCCCAGCTGTATGGTTCTGGGCAAGTGGCTCCGCCTCTCTGGGCCTCAGTCTCCTCATCTGACAAGTGGAGTAGTAACTGTTTTGATAAACATGGTCACGCATCTGTAAGGCTCGCTGGGTGCCAGGATCTACTGCAGGCATCTGACTTGGAGCATCTCAGAGAACCGGCCCCAAACCTTCTGAGGACCCATGAGGCTGATCCTACTATCACCAGAATCTTCCAGGACAGGAAGCTCAGGCCCAGGGCAGGAGTGAGGGCCCTGGACCAAGCCACGGGACAAGCACACGGAGGCACGGGGGGTCCTGCTCTTTCCATCTCACAGGGCCCACCTCACCCTAATTCCCCTCCTCCCTAGGGCCCGGGGGCACACACAGCATCGGTGACACAACAGCCAAGATGTGGATGCCCAGGACCCAACCTGGGAGGCTGAGGCCACTGTCCATGTATGGGGTATGGGCAGCCATAAGATCAGACAATTTATCCTACAGGCCTCTGAATGGGGTTTTAAAATCAAGCACTTGCTCCTTTTGGGCTTCCCTGGTGCCTCAGTGGTAAAAGAATCTGCCTGCCAAGCAGGAGCTGTGGGTTCGATATCTGGGTAAGGAAGATCCCTTGGAGAAGGAAATGGCAACCCACTTCAGTATTCTTGCCTCAGAAATCCATGGACAGAGGAGCCTGTAGGGCTACGTCCATGGGGTCGTGAGAGTCAGACACGACTCAGCGACTAAGCAACAGCTTGCTCCTCTTATTTAAAACAAAAAATTAAAACAGCCCTACTAGCCTCAACCCTAGTTGGGGACACACCTCACCCTGCCGCCCCTCTCAACACAACAGCACCACCTGGTGGCTGCCTGAGGCACTGCATGAAGCTAAGGGACTGACCTACCTGGGAGGGGCGGGGCTCTTCCCCGCCGGATGCTGCTGTCCAGGCCTGTTTTCTTCACAACCAAGCCCGACAGCTGGGGCCTGCTGCCAAGGGCACCCACGCTGCGCTCCCAGCTCTCTGCCTTCCTCTTGGCTTTCGGGGTCTGCGGAGGTGGGGGATGTGGGATGTGACTGGGTGATGTGCCTCTGATCTGTCCCTCCTCTGGCCTCCCTGCTCTCAGTCCCCAGCTGAGCCAGGATCTTTACCAGCCCCACTCCCCCTGTGGTGCTGACTAGCCCTCTCCCCCCCTGCTCTAAACTCCTCTGTGGCTCCCCATTGCCCTAAGCTTGGTACTCAAGGCCTCTGCCAATTTTCTATCCCTTACACCCTACCCTTACACTTCCTAAATCACATACACTGAAGCTGCTCACCTCCACATCTCCACCCACAACGTTCCCTCCACCTGGAACACCCCCTTTGTTTCGAGATCACCTGGTGAACTCCTACCCATCTCAAGTATCAGAACCCCGAGATGCCTCTCCTCTCAGTTCCAGCTCGAGTGAAAGCTGCACGTCTGTGTCCACAGTGCCTCCACTGCTTTACTAGCAGCCTCCCCAGCCGCTACGGGGTCCTGCCTGTTCACTACTGAGTCTGTAGCAGGAGCTCAGTCTACAGCCATACCACCCTGAACATACCCGATCTTGTCTGTAGCAGGTATTCAATCAACATGCTTGAGGGGATGAAGGGGGATCCAGGCACCTCCCTGGTGCCTAGTGAGGGGGAGGGAACTAGTTAGGGGGCTTAGTCCACATCCAGCTCTTCAGTCTTATCAGAAGGGACCCCTTTTATGTTTGATGTTTAAATACAGGAACTGGAAACCACTAGAAGCAAGAGGCCCTGTTGGGGCTGGGGGTGCAGGGGAAGCACGACGGCAGGGGGCTGCCTGCACAGAGCTCACTATCTGGGGAGGAGAGAGGGTGGACAAGCAAGTGGATGGTCAGGACAACCGCCATCATCTTTGTTGTTTTGGCTGTGCGGCATGTGGGATCTAGTTTCCTGACCAGGGATCAAAAACATGCCCCCTGCACTGGGAGGAGCATGGAGTCTTAACCACTGGACCTCCAAGGAAGTCCCAGGACACCACTGTCTTAATCAGTGATGGGAAAGAAAGAAGTCAGGGTGATCTGACAGCGTGGGGGTGAGGGAAGGGGACAGCTGCTGTCGATCAGGTGGTCAGGGGAGGAAGCTGGTGCTGAAGTCAGACACGGAGAAGTCAGCAAGCAAGAACGTGATGTGGACTGAGCCTGGCCCATCTGAGGGGGCTGGCACAGCTGGGGTGCGGGCAGGGGGAGGAGGAGGACACACTGGTCACACTGCATTCCCCCTGTGTAGTGACCAGGACAGATGCTGTCCACTGGGGTAACAGAGACTGGCAGTCCCAGCCGAAGCTTGCTCATCTGGCACCACTGAACTGACTGGTGGAATTAATTTCTGTCCTTTACTTTTTGTCAAACACCATCATGGGTTACCATTAAACTAACCCAGGGACAGAGGGGTTAAAAGACAGATTCTTCTGTAAAGTTACGGTGAAATCTGTGTGATGCATAACAAAACAAGAAAGTCCACTATCAAATTAGCTACAAGCAAGATAACCAGAAAAGACTTAATAGTTATCCAAGACTATAGTATCCTAACTCAACCACTGGGCATCGGGGGGGACTGCCCTGATGGTCTAGGGGTCAAGAATCTGCCTGCCAATACAGAGAACACAGATCATCCAAGATCTGGGAATCTCCCACATCTCAATGGACAGCTGAGCCTGTGCACCACAACTACTTAGCTCATGCGTCCTTGGGCCTGTGCTCCAAAAGAAGAGAAGCCACAGTAATGAGAAGACCTCGCACTGAAACTAGAGAGTACACCCTACTGGCCACAACTAGACAATGCCCGTTTGCAGCACTGAAGACCCAGGGCGGCCAAAAATAAATAAATAAACAGCAACAACAACAAAGGACTAGAGGGAGGGAATGTCCTGGTGGACCAGTGGTTAGGACTTCATGTTTCCACTGCAGGGGGCACAGGTTCAATCCCTGGTCGGGGAACTAAGATCCCACATGCTGTGTAGTGCTGCCAAAATAAAATAATAAAATAGACTTAAAAGAAAAGACTGGGAGAAAAAAATCATACAAGGCCATATTGCTTTCAAAGAACTTTCAATCTCTTATTATTCTACTTGAAAGAAATAAACAAAGAGGAAATATTAGGTGAATTCTGAGGGTGGATTATGCAAGAAAGACAGAGAGAGAACTCTGATCAGGGGATGCAGCCTCAAAGAAAATATCTTGGTTCTACATCAAAAAGTTGACAAGTGACAGTGCATGACCCCTAAACTCATCCTCTTCAGAATTCATGGCTTGAACATGGCTGCCCCTGTGAAAGACTACATTTCCCAGACCTCTTTGCATCAGGATGTGGGCAGGTGGTTCAGTTCTGACCAATGGGGTGTGAGCAGAAGGATCTGCTCAACCAAAGGTATTGTTACCCTTAATGTCCTTCCCTGTCCCCACCCTTCCCACTGGCCAGCGTGAGCTGCCCTGAATTGAGGGCATCATCCTGGGGATGGCAGGACAATGAGGCGGAGGATGCCCCAGACACCAGGGTCCATATTCCCTGTTCAGCACGGCCATGTACAACTGTTATTTGATAGAAAAGTAACCTCTGTGCAGTTGAGACTGCTGTTACTTTGGGTCCTGTCCAGTGGCTGGACTGGTATTTAACTAATACAGACCGGGAACATGTTTTGAATTATAATAAAGTTTCTGGGGTCTCTGCATTATTTACCATTTCCCATTTTAAGCCCCTCCTTCGATTAACCAGAGTGGCCTCAATACCTTGGATAAGACAGCTGTGGTGAAAAATGCCAGACAACCTCCTACCCCCCACCCCCACAACCCTCTTTTTCCCTTCTTTCTGCTAATAATAGGACAGGCAGCTCCCAGCCTCCCTTGCAGTTCAAGGCGGCTACATGACTATGTCCAGCCACTGGGACTCCACATTCCAGGGGAGTGGGTGTGGGTGGCATCTGAACCTGGGCCTCCAGGCACTGGCGGGTACTCCTCCACACCCCTTCCGCCTTCCCGCAGCCGGAACCCCAGGGTGTTCTGAGCCGCTGTGACCACAGAGCTGGCAGCCATGCTCCAGGACAGGGCAGAACTAGGAGAAGTGAGGAGCCCTGGATCCCTGAAATGACTGCATGTAACAGGGCTGCCCCGGAGTCCAGCCCAGGACTGTTAAGTGCCTGAGAAATCAACATCTGCCTGAGGTCTCTAAATCCAGCGAGTCTCCTTGTTTCTGCAGCTGGAGAAGGGGTGAAAAACTACAGCCCTAGATTTGCAGGGCAGGAACAGAGTGGCAGACATAGAGAACGGACTTGTGGGCACAAGTAGGGCAAAGGAGAGAGTGGGTCGAGTTGGGAGAAAGGCACTGATGTATATATACTACCATGTGTTTATAGCTAGTGGGAAGCTGCTATGTAACACAGGGAGCTCATCTTGGTGCTGTGTGATGACCTAGAGGGGTGGGATGGGAGGAGGGGATACACGTATACATATAGCTGATTCACGCTGTTGTGCAGCAGAAGTTAACACAACACTGTAAAGTAATTATATTCCAATAAAAAAAATAACAGAAATAAAAAGAAAGCCTCACAGTCCTGGAGGGCTGCAACCCGTCTTTGTAAATAAAGTTTTACTGGCACATGGCCATGCCTACTTATTCGTACACAATCCATGGCTGTTTAGTGCTACGACAGTGGTGTTGAGCACTATGGCCTGGGCTGTCTGTGGCTTTTGAGACAAAGTTAAGCCAAGCCCTGGCTTACCCTGCTCCATCTGAGAGCATGTGGGAATGCGGGTGGGCCCACTCACCTCGTCCAGGATGGCAGTGGGGTTGGGCCGGAGAGCTGGGTGGGGCTGGGTGGGGGTGGTGTCCTCCTCGGAGTCAGAGTCTTCAAGGAGTCTTCTTTTCCTTGATTCCTCCACTAGCGCCCTGCAGGAAGGAATATGGAACTTGGGGACATGATTTTTTGGGGGAACAGTAACCAGGACCCCCCAACACAATGAGGCACCTGGCTTTCCTTTCCTAGCTTCACAGAGTGGGGGATGCCGGTGCACAAATATCTTTAAAAAAAAGTTCTTTGTCCACTGAACCCAGTGGGGTGGTTAAGCACTTGGAGGCTGGAACCAGCCTGCCTTGATCTGAATCCCAGCTGGGGGACCTCAGGCAGGGCTGTGTGTACGGCTCCTCACACCCCAGTTCCCTTGACCACAATAACGGTGGGTCCAAACTCAAACTCAGAACAGTGCCCATATCCAAAATGGGCTCAGTGAACACAGACTCCTCTCACTGCTAATCCCGGTCTCAATGACCTGCCAACCCAACAGCACTGGCTGTCCACCTACTCTGTGCCCAATCTCCTTCCAGGCCCTGCATGCAGAAGCCAAACTGAGTCCCTGTTCAGATTTTAGGTGAGGAAGGACAGAAGACATATCAAGAAAGGGGTGAATCAGCAAGAAGGTTCCAGAAAGTGGGAGGTGCCCTGCAGAAGCATGGCACAGCAGGCCTGAGGCCAAAGCCTCGGAAAGGCTGGCTTACCAGGCCAGCCCTCGGGGGCAACTGGACCTGGATTCTGGGGCTCTGCTACTGATGGGAGGCTCCCTGCCCCAACACTATCTGGGCAAACAAGGGGTGCACTCTCCTCCTGGAGTCCGGGGGCTCAGCCAAGCTGGGCAGGCGCCTGCGTGACTGGCCCTCAATAACCCCAGGCTAGTCCTCCCCAAGGACCACACCTCATTCACGCCATCACGTCCCATTTTGGGGTAATTAAGCCCATCTCACGACAGGCAGAAGACTCTGAAATTTTGTGCCCAATCCCCGAACCGTGCCCCATGCCTTTTCCTGCTGTTGATTTTTCCCTGTAATTTTTCATTCTAATTAAGCACTGAACTTGGGGGTGGTCCTGGGGACCCTGACACAGATGCCACAAGAGAAAAAACAAGGTGGGGAGTGGGATATGGGGAAGGCCTCCCCGAGATGGGAGCCATGCAAAGATCGGGAAGGGGGATTCCACGCAGAGGGAAGGGCACTGCAAAGGCTGGGAGGTGGGTGGGCACCCCCGGCCCCCTCTGGCCCCAGTGTCCCACTCACGCTGTCTCCCGCTCATCCTCCTCCTGCTCCTGCCTCTGCCGCTCCTCCTCTGACAGACGGTGCTGCCGCAGCATGGCCTCGAAGTCCACGTGGGCCTGCCGCTGGTTCAGGTCTTTGAGCTCCTGTAGGTTCTCCAGGACCTCCATCTCCAGCTTGGAGTCCTTAGTTCTATTCTCCAGCACCTGGTGGGGACCAGGGCACGGATGTGCGGCTGAGGGCGCTGCAACTCAACCCCCTCTGCCACCTCGCATGGCCTGCCTGACCTTAGGGCATCACCATGGGCAAGGGAAGGAACCCCCAACCCAGGCCCTGGATCCACAGCACCTGGTTCCTTGGCTGCACCCACTTCATGGCTCAGAACACTGAGGCTTGGGGAAGGGGAAGAGATCGCCCGAGACCACATGGCTAGTCAGTACTGGATTCAGGTGCCTGGACTTCCAGCCTGGCTCCATCACTAAGTAAAAATTATATAAGTTAAAAAAAAAAAAAAGACTCCCTCCATCTTGGACTCTAGACCCAGGTTAAGGGAATCAGGTGATAGGTCAGGCCCGTTCTGGGCAATCTCCCTTTCGTGGGGTCATCTGGGCCATAGTTTAATTTTAACTTGATCATGGGAGTAAGAGCCTTGTGTACACAGTCCTGGGACTATGCAGCATGTGTGACTAGGAGGTGGGGGTCTTGGGGACATCTTAGAATTCTACTGACCACTCTCCCCACCCCAACACCCTGCCTGGAGGGTGGAATCGACTCCATCAGCACTCACACACAGGCGCGCACACACACATACTCACACACACACACACAGTCACTCACACACACACACACTCACACACGCGCACATACTCACACGCGCACATACTCACACACACATACACACACACACACACACACACACGCACGCATGCGCACAGGCAGTGCCTGACTCACCTTCATGGGGTTGTTCAGCTCCTCGTCCTCCCGCTCCTTCTGCACCCTTTTCTCCTCCTCCTCCAGGAGCTTCTCGGCCTGGAAGTTCCTCGTGGCTCCATGCTCCATGGTGTAGTCTGTGTTTTCAGGGTCTGTCTGGGAGGAAGGACGAGCAGACGTCAGCTCCTATGTCTAAGCATTAAAAGCTTCTGCTGAACAGTGGCTAGCAGCCTGCAACACCTTCTTTCCCTGTTTCATACCTCTTAACACTGATTCTTTTTCCTGTCTTATTGCTTTGGCGAGCACAGTTCTTTCTTTCCAGTGCTCCTGTCCCCTTTCACAGAATTGCTGAACTCCCTAGCATGGATTTTCAGATCCTTCTCCACCTGCCCACTGTCCCTCTGCTGACCTTCACCCTCCACAATTTTGAAAATAAGTTTCTGGGTCTCTGCACAAATCTTTTTTTTTTCTTTCTAATGTTTTGTCCACATGGCATCACATGTGGGATCTTTGTTCCCTGACCAAGGAATGAACCCATGCTCTGGCAGTGAGAAGTGCAGACTCTTAACCACTGATCCACCAGGGAAGTCCCTGCACAAATCCTTTCTGTATGTGTGTGTGCACACATGTGCACTTGACCTTCCTTTGATTATACATTACACATCGACTATATATAAAGCATGGTCCTATTTCTGTTTATAAAACAGAGAAGCAATATATAATATGGTATCCTGGATGAGACTCTGGAACAGAAAGGTGACATTAGTGGAAAAATTGAAATCTGTGTCATGTCTGGAATTTGGTTAAAAGTAACAGTCTAACAATTCAGTATTGGTTTCTTATTGTGGCAGATACAATGTGGAAATGGAAGATGTTAACAGGAGAGGAAGATGGTGAGGGGCAGATGGGAACTCTCTGCTATCTTTGCAATGTCTCTATAAATCGAAACTACTCCAAAATAAGATATTTACTGTTTAAAATAAAGAGCAAGGAGGAGACTGATCCTTGTGTGCATGTGTATCCAGAGCACATTTTTTGAAAACCATGCAGGAAACAGTTATAAGCGTTTCTATTCCTGGTGACTGGCTGGGCAAAGAAGAGTAGTCAACCAATTTTCCAGTGTTTATCTTACAGTACTGCTGGAGTTCTGTTTTCACCACATGCTCACAGACACACAAACATACATATGTAATCCTAGTTATTTCATCAGCTGAAATTCTTCATTAGAAAAGCCAATTTAAAACATTCTGCCACAGCTTTTCTAAACTTTAAAAAATTAATGTGTATTCATTAATATCTAAATATATACATACTTCACAACGTAGGTAAAGAAAACATTTTTCTGGAGACAACCTGGCTATTAGCTAATGAGTAGACAAACAGAATGTGATCCAGCCACACAGTGGAATATTACTCAGCTTTAAAGAGGAGAGAGGCACTGATACTTGCTACAATATTCTTGAACTTTGAAAACATGATGGCTCAATGAAAGAAGTCAGACACAAAGGGCCACACAGTGTGTGATTCCTTGATAGGAAATGTCCAGACAGACAAACCAGAGACACAAGTATATTCATGATTGCCAGGAGCTGGGGGAGGGGATGGAGGTTATTAATTTGGGGGTGATGAGAATGTCCTGGAATTAGAGAATGCAATTTAGCACATTGCTGCTGCTGCTGCTGCTAAGTCGCTTCAGTCGTGTCTGACTCTGTGTGAACCCATAGACAGCAGTCCACCAGGCTCCCCCGTCTCTGGGATTCTCCAGGCAAGAACACTGGAGTGGGTTGCCATTTCCTTCTCCAATGCATGAAAGTGAGAAGTGAAAGTGAAGTCACTCAGTTGTGTCCGACTCTTAGCAACCCCATGGACTGCAGCCTACCAGGCTTCTCCGTCCACGGGATTTTCCAGGCAAGGGTACTGGAGTGGGGTGCCATTGCCTTCTCCGAATTTAGCACATTAGGAATATACTAAAGACCACTGAATTATACATTTTAAAACAATGATTTGTATGGCATGTAAGTCATATCTCATAAAACTGTATTTAAAAAGTAAATAATTAAAACATAATTTATAATGTACTTTTTGCTTATTTTAATAAAATCAAATGTTTTAACAGAAGAAAAAATTCTTTTGGCAAAAAAAATATCCAAACATCACAGAAGTATGAGAGAAAACTAAGTTTTCTTAACTCTTTCCCAAATTCTTTTTTTTTTTTTTTAATCCTTTAGTTGTAGCATGCAAACTCTTAGTTGTAGCATATGGGATCTAGTTCCCTGACCAGGGATGGAGTCCAGGGCCCCTGCACTGGAAGCTCAGAGTTTTAGCCACTGGACCACCAGGGAAGTCCCTCAAGTTCTTAATACCACCCTTAGGATGACAATGAAAGTAAAAATATGACTGCTATTAGCCATGAAAAATTTCAATGTACAGCAGCCTGTCCATCAAACCTCGTTACTATATATCTAGGTTGCTTCTTGGTTTTCTGCCTAACACTCCTGTTAACTTCTCCTTGAACTTCTGCTGTTTCCTGGGGAGAAGGTGAAATGGGATCTCCCTGGAGGGAGGGGATGGGAGTGGTGACCCCTCAGGGATGAGGGACCGGCCTGGGTGGCTGCTTACCTTGAAGGTGATCTCTGCCAGGCAGCGCGTGCACTTGATGTAGAAGCGGAAGATGGGCAGACCCAGGTAGGACTCATTCTGCACTGTTTCCTTGCGAGCATTGAACTTCTTGCCCTTGTAGATGTATTCTCCACATGTCTTACATCTGTGGGGAGGGACAGGGACTCAAGTCACCTCGGTACCCTGGTTCTTGCTGGTGGGACCCTTGCGCATTCTGGCAGATAACCACTTACATACCTCCAGGGATGGGGAGCTCCCTCCCTACCGAGAAGCCTGTCCCACTATAGGTAAGGATTCCCCTTAGCTGGCATACTCTTCTTACTAGTATCTGCCTGTCTTCTTGGAAAGCACCCAGACAACCAAAGCTAGGTGAGACTTGCCTGTCGCCCACTCTAAGAAGCCAGCCTGGTGTTCATGGGGCATCCTAATCTCCAGAGGGAGGATTCCTTCAGGAGGCTGCCACACGAAGCGAGGCAGAGCTCTGGCACTCTGCCCTCCCTCAGCCCCTCCTGCTCAGCCCCTGTGCTCCCCAGGCCCTGTGTGCTGGCCTCCTGGCTGTTCCTACAAACACCCCAGCTTGGTCCCAGCTGTGGGCCTTCACCACTGCAATTCCCATAGGCTGTGACATCCTCCAACCCTTAGATTCTAGTTTCACTGGTATTTCTTCTGATATTTCCCTAATAACCCAGCAAAGCCCCCTCCTCTCTTTCCCACCACCACCCAGTCACTCTCATGTGACAATCTGTGTGTCCCACAAATGCTTTTCATGAATATGCCAGAGCACTTGTTTATTATCTCTACTCCTCACCAGACTGGGACTCTGTGGGGTCAAGTCTTGATCCCTCCAGTGTCCCTGGCACTCAGCAGTACCCAATAAATGACTGCTGAATAAACACAAATGCATGAAGGAGAAAGAGAAGTCAAGCAGATCAGTAGTATGTAAACACATGCTGAACTTCACTAACAAAGGTGGCTTTGCTTCCCACTTTATTCAGATGTACAAAGATGTGAAGAAATGTGGGGCTGGGAATTGGTGAGGTATGGTAATTACAAGACAGTACAAAGGATGAGGTCTGGGACTAGTGGCAGAGGAGGGAAGCATAGATGGGGTTGGGTGGGGGATCAGGAGGGTTGTTCTGAGGGGATGAAATTTAAGCCAAGCCTTGAAGGTGGAAAAAGAGCTGGCCATGTGAGAGCAGAGGGAAGTGTATGCCAGGCAGAGGGAACAGCCTGTGCAAAGGTCCTGGGGCAGGAACAGACAGGGCTGCTGGAGGAAGTGAATGTGTGTACAGGACTCCGTCTCACACTCACACTTCTACTACCAAAGACTGAGCTCTCAGGCACTAGGTGGGAGCTCTGAACAGTCAGGGAGATTGATCCTCAACAGCAGGAAAGACAGGTCACCCGCTTTCTGGGCTCATCTGTGAGCCAGGACTGGTGACCTGGTCTGAGCTCTGGGGACAGGCTGCTCCCTGTGGATGCCGGGCATGGAGGTCTGTCCACCACGACCAGTGCAGGGGCCCTGAGGGGTCACTCACCTCATGTTGAAGGGGGCCATCAGCCGCACTACATATTGCCGATCTTTGGGCAGCTTGAGCTTGGGAATCTTCGATGGGTCAAAGTCAGGGGGGTAGTATTTCTGTAGGGAGGAAGGTAGTGTCAGGGGAGCTGCTTTCAGGCGCAAAGGAGGCCAGAAGCAGAGGGAAGGGGCTCTGGGGAGCTGTGTCTGGGTCCCTAATACCACTCCCAGGTTCAGTGTGTTGATGAGAGAACTCCTAGGAGGCTCACACACTTGTACTCATGGCTACTATTCATCAATAGCAAAAGGACACAGAGGAAAACCAGCCAGAGCAAAAAGGTGCATGAGGCAGGGCCCAGGGAGACCAGGTACGAGCTCCCAGGGTTTTCTCCTGGTGGAGTCAATTCCCCCAGTGATATAGTGTGACAACACATGTGAAATGTCTCCCAGGGGAGCTCAGGGGAACACAGCACCCAGGGTTTTCATTAGCAGCTGTCGTACAGGCACATCTGCCCAGTGCATACAACAATTCCAGACTCCAGGAGAGGAGCAGATGCTCAGCACAAATCACACTGTTTATACAAACAGTTTAAGCACAAGGAGCCATTCTTTTCAGTGAACGGTGAGAACCATCCTGAAATTCAAGTTCCCAGAAGCCAGCCGACGTCCAGCATTGCAAGCCGGCTTTTCTGTCTAGGGCAGCAGCCTCAGGCCTGCAGTATTAACTCTTTCTGTATAGGAACCTGAGATGGGAGATGTACGGAAGGAGAGCTTGGATTATGGAAAAAAGAACTACATATGATAATCCAAAAATAAAGCACTTTGCATTCTGAACACTTCCTACGTGCCAGGTTCTACACTGTTGTTTAGTCGTTCAGTCTTGTCCGATTCTTTGTGACCCCACGGACAGTAGCCCAACAGGTTACTCTATCCATAGGATTTCCCAGGCAAAAATACTGGAGTTGGGTTGCCATTTCCTTCTCCAGGGGATCTTGCCCACTCAGGGATCAAATCTGCATCTCCTGCACTGCTGGGGAATTCTTTACTGCTGAGGGGGCGGGGCAGCCCCAGGTACTACACAGAGAGTTTGATGTCCCCTGACTCATGGAATTTTTGCAAAGACTCCATTAAATAGAGAAAGAAATGTGCCCATTTCACAGAGGAGGAAGCTGAGTTCTGGTGGTTTCAGCTACTCAGGATCACAGAAGGTGAAGAGCAGAGCCATTTTCAGAACCAGGGACATGACTCAGGAAACTGTGGTATAGTGATTAGAGTTGCAGAGCTGGGGGAGGGAGTGTCTTGACTTTGACTACTCTACTCTCTGGCTATCACATAACCTCTCTGGGTCTCAGTTTCCTCATCTAAAGATGGCATAACCTGTCCACCTGAGAAGATTTGATGAATATGACACTTCAAGCAATGCCTGGGACAGAAGTATCTACCAGTAAGTTGGAAACAACTGGGCTCTCAGTTGGATCCTCAGGATAGAAGGACCTTCTTGGATGCAAAGTCCAACCATTGCACTGAGGCTGGCTGGGGTTGGAGTCCAAATATAGGTGTTTAAATTAGAGCACTGAATCACAGTAAGGGGCATCAACCTGACCTCGAAAACCTGGGCTCCGAGCCATCAGTCTGGAGGTCTGTTCTCTACTTCGTCCTGACATCTCGGGCTTACACACTCCCAGGCTGGGGCGCTCAACCCCCTTCCGGGGAGCACACACCTTCCTGGAGAGTGGGGCACAGGGACTCAGAATTCCGGAGCGCTCTTCTCCAGAAGCTGAACCCTGCCTTCCCGAAACCAGCTCCACATCCCCAAGACTCCCAGTCTTCCCCAACAGAACCGGGAGAAGTTGATGCAATTGGAAGGATCCCCTTCCAGCAGAGCAAGAGAGGTTAGCAAAGCCTAATCCCTCCAAGGAACAGTCTGGGCTAGAACCCCAAGCGGGGCGGGACTTAACAGAGGTACGCCTCCTGAAGACGAAGCTGTAAACGCGAAAAACAGTCTTAAGGAACCTCCGCCCCGAGAGACTTAGAGGATAATCCCCTTAAAAATCCAATCAGAAGTGATTGGGTAAATAGCCTAAACTCCGCCCACACAGGTGACTGGGTACACTCCAGCCTGGAGGCTTAGCGAAGGCCCACCCTCCACTGAAAGTGATTGGGAGGAGTCTAGAGAGCCCCGCCCAACGGAAGGCCGTTGAAGAAGACAAAGGTTCTAATAGGAGGGTATACGTAGGCCCCCTCTACCCGAGCTCCGAGACGTCTCGCCCTAGGTCGAAAACCCTAGTCGCCGAACACTTACGTTTAAAACTTTTCGCTCCGACATCTTCGCTTCCTACTCTTTTCACGAACGAGCACAAGAGTGCTTGGTGCTTGTCGAACTTCCCTGTCTCCTTATAGTTCCGCTTCCGTCACCTCCTTCAGCTGCTATCATTGGCTGCAGGGTACATGCCTTGTCTTTTTCATTGGTTCTGATCCCCGCCTGTCAGCATTCGAGTCCATATGTTGTCCCTCCCCAGTGGCAACCTCATCAATGTGCACAAAGGTTCCGGGGTCGTTCTGGATTTGAAGTTCTGAGGAGGAGCTTCGGCCCCTAGAGATCGTCAGGGGACGTGGCTGCTGGTAGCGACATTCCCTATAGTTATTTTATTCAACAAATAAAAGAACCCAGTGTTGAGTGCTTACCCTGTAGCCCCTACACGTCGTTCCTGTGTCCCTAGCGCTCACCTGGGGACTGGGACGGTTCTCACGGGCTACACAGGCCCCACCCCAAGTTTATCTTGAGTCACCGGCAGAGACTCAAAGACCAGGCTTCAAATCTACCTCCTGCTACATGCACGGGCTCCCAGATGTCCCCTCCATGGTCTGCCTCTGCGTTGTCCTTCTAAAGAGGACTTCCTCCTCGCACTTCCTCCTTTCCTTTTACAAATGTTTGTTCTGTGTCAAAGATATACTCAGTCTTTGAGGCACATCGCAGAACAAGATTTCTGTCCTCACGGAGATCACTGTCTGGTGGGACTGACTGGCAAGAAACACACAAAAAAACCCATTCGGGTCCTGGTCAGTGATCCAAAGACAATAGAACAGGGTGACATATGGAAAGTTATGAGAAGGGGCTGCTTGAGATGTATGAGTGTCCTATAACTGCTGTAACAAAGTACCACAGGCTCAATTTTTAAAATTATTCTTTGTTTGTGCTGGGTCTTCATAGCTGTGCCGGCTTTCTCTAGGTGTGGTGCGAGGCCTTATTGCAATGGCTCCTCTTGTTGTGGAGCACGGGCTCCAGGGTGCGTGGGCTTCAGTAGTTGTGGCACTCAGGCTCAGTAGTTGCAGCTCCAGGGCTCTAGAGCACAGGCTCAGTAGTTGTGGTGCTCGGGTTTAGTTGCCCCGCAGCATGTAGGATCTTCCAAGACCAGGGTGTCAAAACTGTGTCTCCTGAATCGGCAGGCGATTTCTATCTTTACCACCAGGGAAGTCCTTAAGCTCATAACTTAAAAACATTTATTTGCGTTTTGGAGATGAGAAGTCTGGAATGGGAATGGGCAGCAGGGCTGGTTCCTCTGCAGGTTCCAGAAGAGAATCCATTTCCTGTCTTTTCCAGCTTCCAGATGCTGCCAGAATCCCATGGCTGGTGGTCCTGCATCACTCTGATCTCTGCCACCATTGTCACATCACCTTCTCTGTCTCCCTCTGACCTTCCTGCTTCCCATCAATAAGGACACTTGTGATTTTCTTGCAGCCACCTGGATAACCCAGTATAACTCTACTTCATTTTCATTAACTCAAAGAAAGATCCTCAAACATTAAGGATCCTCAAATCTGTTAAATTAATCACAGCTGCAAAGCCCTTTTTGCCATGTAAGGTACAAAGGTTCTTGAAGTAAGGACATGGATATCTTTGGGGGAGGGGTCTTTAGTCTTTGCCATAGCTGAGGTGATCAGGGAAGGCTTCTTGGAGGAGGTGACCTTTGAATTGAGAGCCTTGAGTGAAATATACAGAGAAGTTCCTGGGCTGAGAAAAAGCCTTCAGAGCCTGGCTGTACAGCCCCGTCAGATAAATCATCCCAGATAAACTTATGTCCACCTCCAGTAGGGCTCACATCTGGACAGCTTTTTAAAAAACTGTATTTATTTGGCTGCATCAGGTCTTAATCGTGCCATGAGGGATATTTGCTGCATCATGTGGGCTCTTTCCTTGTGGTGCAGGAATTCTCTAATTATGGTGCATGGGCTCAGTAGTTGCAGCACTTGGGTTTAGTTGCTCTGAGGCATGCGGGATCTTAGTTCTCCCACCAAAGATGGAACCTATGTCCCCGCTGCATTGCAAGGCAGATTCTTAACCACTGGACCACCAGGGAAGTCTCTCTGGGCAGCTTTTGAGTAGGTGTGTGAAGCAAACTGCTGAGCTGAACAGGTTCCCATCATTCCATCCCAGACAGAACCCAGATCACCCCTACTCTGCCTCCCCCAGCCCTGTCTCTTCCTCTGGTCCAGCCCTGATCCCACGTGTGGGATTGGGGATTCAATGTGTGTGTGTCTTGATCTGTTTCTCCTCCCTGGGGCTCACGTGGATCTGTTGAAGAAGGAAGAGTTCCAATTCTAGTGACACTGATCCTTTCTAATTAACAATTTAAAAATCTCATATTCACAGCATTCTCAAAGCATTACACTCTGTCAAAAGTAGGAGGGAGCACATTCCCATTTCACAAATTGACAAACTGAGGCTCAGAGAGGCAAAGTCACTTGTCCAAGATAGCCCAGCAACTCGACTGTGGTGAACCCAGGCTGGATAGGTCCCATCCACCCTTAGGTGGGTATCAAGGGCATGGCCCTTCTTCAGGAGTGCGGGGAGCCCCTGCTACTTGCTCAGGGTCATGGAGGCAGCAGCAGGGAGACTCCAGGCACTCCATTCCCCGTAGTCGGTGAGGTCCTGAGCGGCCACCTGGATGTAGTACTTGGCTTGAGGCCTCACAGCCTTGAGGGTGAAGGATGTGGCTTCAATTGGCCCTACCTAAGAGCAGAAGCAAGGCTGGGTCAGTGGGAATGAGGATACTCTGTGATCAAGCCTTCCATCCCCCTGCTCAGGCTGTTGCTCTGGGACTCAGGCACCAATATCCATTCTAAACAGCATGCCCTCTGCAGCCCCCTCCACGCCTTTGGCCACCTTCAACATCTTGCTGAGCAGGGAAAGACTACCCCTCCAGGGTCAGGCAGTTCTTGGTCAACCAGGAGCACGCCTTTCATATACAAACCAACCCACCCTGAGTCCACACCCCCACCAATCTCTTTCTCCATCACTCACTCCTGTTCACGGCTGAGTGATGTTCCCATGAGTGGATGGACCACACACTGTGGATCCATCATCTGTTGAGGGCCCTGACATTGTCTCCTCCTTTTGGCCATTGTAAGTAATGCTGCTGTGAACATTCATGTACAAGTATTTGCTCAAGATCCTGTTTTTGATTTTTTCAGGGGGATGCTCAGGAGTGGAACTGCTGGGCTGCCTTTTTAAAGAAATATTTATTTATTTTGGCTGTGCTGGATCTTAGTTAGAGCAGCAAACTCTTACTTGCAGCATGTGGGATCCAGTTCCCTGACCAGGGATGAACCCTGGGCCTCCTGCACTGGGAGCTCAGACTCTTAGCGACTGGATCACCAGGGAAGTCCCTGGGCTGCCTTTGTGTCACACACCAGCACCCTAAGCTGTGACCAAGACCCCAGTGCACATTTACACATGCTGTTCCCTCTATCCACGAACCACCACCCTCGTCCTCACCTGACGGAAGCGGGCAGCCCCGTGACGCTTGTAGCGGATCCGGTACTTGAGGGAGAAGATCTCCGGGAAGGGCCAGGTCCGGGGGGGCTCCCATTGCACCCACAGCCGCTGCCCAGGGAGGGGGCTCAGGCGCACGCCTTCTGGAGGGTCTGGTTTGACTGATGGACAAGCAGGAGGCAGGGTCAGCAGAGGGGACATTCATTCATTCATTCAACCAAACAATAAATATTATTGAGTGCATGGCGAGGTTCTGGACGTTGGGACACAGCAGCCCTGTCCTCTTGGAGCCCAGTCCCTTCAGGCAGAAGACAACAGACAAGAGGCAAATCTGAAGGTCATAAGGAGGAAGGAAGAGAGTTCAGGAGTGCAGGGAGGGGAGTGGGCTGCCATATTCTTTGAGACACAATTTACACACCAGAGAACTCACTCTTTTAAAGTGTACAGTTGTCATTTTTGTATATTCAGCGTTGTGTAACCATCACCAGTTTTAACCCAGAACATTCCATCACTCCTCCAAAGAAACTCTGACTATATTAGCAGTCACCCTCCATTCCTCACTCCCTAGACCCTGATAACCAGGAACCCACTCTCTGTGTCTGTGGATTGGCCTGTTCTGGACGTTTCCCATCAGTGGAATCACACCCTGTGTGTCCTTCTGTGTCTGCTTCTCTTACTGAGCATCATGTTCTCAGGGTCCGTCCACATGGTAGTGAGTGTCTAGGCTTCTCTGCTTTTTATGGCTGAATAATATTCCAGGATGTGTGTGGATGGACACATTTTGAGAATCCATTCATCAGTTAATGAGCATTTGCATTGCTTCTGCTCTACGGATAATGCTGCTATCAACATTATGTACAAGTTTTTGTGCTTTCATATCTTTTAGATATATACCTAGGACTGGAATTTCTGGATTACTTGGTAATTTATATTTAACTCTTTGAGAGTCTGCCAGACTGTTTTCTAGCAACCACTAACAATGTGTGATGGTTTGCAATTAAAAAAAAAATGCTCAGGGGAGGATTCACTGAGGAGATGACATCTGAGTTGAGGCCTGTAGGAGTTGAGGGAGTAAATGCAGATCCGGGGAGGCAGAGCCGTCTATGCAGAGGGCACAGCATGTGCAAGAGCCCTGGGGCAGGACTGTACTTGACAGGCTGGAGGAACAGTGAGGAGGCCCATGTGGCTGGAGCAGAGTGAGCAAATGGGAGAGGGGGAGGAAAGAAGGACGGGAGGGGATGGTGAAGGTCGGGCAGGGCACTGTGGGCCATAAGAAGGACTTGGGCTTTCACCCGCAGGGAGGTGGGAGCCCTGGAGGGCTGTGAGCAGTGCAAGGATGGGACCTGGCTGTAGTGCTCACAGGTGCCCTCTCGTGGCTGCCTCAGGAAGCACAGATGGATGTGAGGGCGGGAGTGAGGGAAGGACCGAGATCCGCCACATGGGTCCAGGTGGGCGATGATGAAGGCTGGACCAAGTAGGGGCTCCGGAGAGGGAGAGGTGGGCTGATTCTTGGTCAACTGTGAAAGTGGATCCCACCGAATCCGTATGGATAGACAGGATCTCATCCTGACAGGTGGGAGGTGAGCCTGTTGTCGGGGAGGAGTAGGAGGAAGGTGGGGGGCCCTCCACACCCCAGCCTCGGCCCCTACTCACTGATGTGCTCTGGGACAAAGGGCACGAAGCTGCTGCTGACACCGCCGGGGTGGATAGCTGTGATGTTGAGCACATAGGGCACCATGGAGAACATCTGGACGTCAGGGATGACACAGCTGGTGGCTTCCGGTGTCGGCTGGAGGCAGGGCCAGCTTTCCCCATGGGCTGCCATGCCGAGCCTGTACATGGAAGGGGTGCTGTGAGGATCCTAGCACTTCCTGCGGCCCATCTGTGCCCTGACCCCATGTGAGGACAGCAGGTCCTGGTCTTGGTTGTGTGACCCTAGGGGGTCCCTCAACCCAACATCACAGGACTTGGGTGACCCAGAGTCGGAGGGAATACCCCACTGGAAGGTGCTAGGGTCTAGGCTGTAAAGCTTTCTAGAATGCCAACATTCCAGCCTTAGAATGCCAACATTCCAGCCTTAGAATGCCAACATTCCCAGGTCTATGATTCACAGATTCTGGACTCTGGAATAATGATTCCAATTCTCTTGAGTTCTGGCATCTTTAGATTTCAGACTCTAGAAATTGGAGTTCAACACCACCCACAGAACCTTCCACAGCATCCAAAACGTTCTGCTTCTGCAGTGTGGATGTGAAGTGCAGCCAGTGCAGCTGAGTGGGACTTTTATCTGAGTGTTTCCCTGGTGGCTCAGATGAATCTGCCTACTATGCAGGAGACCTGTGTTCTATTGCTGGGTAGGGAGGACCTCCTGGAGAAGGAAATGATAACCCACTCCAGTATTCTTGCCTGGGAAATGCCATGGATAGAGGAGCTTGGAGGGGCTGCAGTTCCTGGGGTCACAAAGAGTCGGCTACAACTGAATGATTAACACTTTCTTTCTAATCTACGTGGAGTTTCTAGTTATCATAAAGCTTGAGAAAGTTTCTCAGAACAACTCAGGTGTATGAATCTACTTTCCCAAACACAAATGTTATGAAATCTAATTAGAGATCAATATTTTCCAGTGAACATTTAGCATCTAAATTGAAATGTGATATATATAAAGCATCAATGAAATTTCCATGACTCAGTATAACAGGACTGAATGTACAATATCTCATTAATTTTTAAAGTTTTGATGACATGTTGAAACAATACTTTGGGTAATCCTATTCATGATAAATCAATTTCTAGTATAAATGGAGAAGGAAATGGCAACCCACTCCATTATTCTTGGCTGGAAAATCCCATGGACACAGGAGCCTGGCAGGCTACAGTCTATGGGGTTGCAAAAACTCGATATGACTGAGTGACTGAATGTGCATATTAGTATAAATGTAAATATATGAACTCTATATAAGCATGTTAAAGCACATTACATTCAGTCATATTAAATGGTACATATTGGGAATATTTGAATATTATTTAAATAAAATATTAAAACCAGTATCACCATTTTGTTTTTAAATTTTTCAAGTAGGGCTTCTAGGAAATTTTACCCTCCACATATGGATGACAATATGTATTCTAGGGAGTATATTTCTAAGGGTTGGTGCTGCTCTAGAATTTTGAGTGTTTCAGGTTCTCACTAGGTGTTCAGCTACCCTGATCCTAGGGGGTCAGCCCAGTTTTAGTCCCCATGACGCCCTCCAGGCTCTCTGACCTGTACGTGGCAATGAATGATGTGGGCCTGGTGGAGTTCAGAGGAGTGGGCGGCAGGTTCCAGGAGCAGTCCACGGCGACCGGGTACCTAGAGGCCTGGCACCGCACCCTGGGCTGGGAGGAAGCTACTGGGTGGCCGGGAGAGAGAGGGAGAGTGTGAGCTTCTCATTCACTGGAACTGTCAAAGCCTTACTGTGGCTCACCAGCCCCCATCTTGCTGCCAGCCAGTGCTGGGCACACAGCAGGCGCCTAATAAAGGTTTGTAGAATGAATGAGTACATGAATGAAAGGCATTCACATCATATCCTATCCCTTGATACAACCTGCCAAGGCAGGAACTATTAGCCCATTTTCCAGATGGGAAAACTGAGGTTGAAGGAGCCACAGAGGGGACCTGGGGGTGGTAGGGACTTCTGATGGGAGAGAGATGTTTTACTAAACCCCCTCTTTGTGATGTGTTTTGAATCACATGAAGTGAATGAATACAATCAAAATGTCTCTCCCTCCCAGCCTCCCTCCCTCCAGGCTGTGGCTCCCACTTCCTGGTCCTCTTGGGGTAGGACTTGCCTCTTTGTGCCTCAGTTTCCCCCATCTATGCAATGGGATAGTAACTCTCTCCGACCAGTGGGCATACAGAAGGTGTGTGGGCTCCCAGCCCCCCAGAATATTCCACGGCACACCAATCCAGTCCTCACAGTGTCCCTCTGCCAGGACTCCCTCCAACCCCTGGGGTCCACACATACCTTCTCTCTCGCGACAGAGTGAGCAGCCCACCCAGAGGCTGACGGCAAAGGCCAGGACGAGTCTTAGGGCCATGGCTCCGGCAGGCTCTGCTCTCAGGGGCTGTGGCCTGGAGCACCTTCAGGGAGGCAGGGGACTCGGGTCCCACCCAGGGGAAAGCCCAGCCCCCTTTGGAGGCCCCCTACTTCCCCTTCCCTGTCTGACTCACCGCCCAGTCCCTGGGGCCCTGGAGGAGGAGCCCCCAGTCCCTTCTCCAGCCACCCCCAGTTTCAAGTGCGGAAGGCCCCGAAAGTGGGGGCAGAGAGAGGAGGCCACAGAAGGGAGAAGTGGTGACCCCATGGCCTTTCCCAGCAGAGCCTTCCTTCCGGCTTCAGCGGGGAGGGGGAGCCCCCGGGGAGGGCGGTGATGACAGCGAGAGAGACAACAGAGAGGCGGGATGGGGGGCGCTAAGCAAAACAGACTGACAGACCCGGGCGACGTTGGATCACTCATCAACCACCGAGATGGGGGCCCCGCCCCCTGCCAGCTGCACGCCATGCTCCAGGCCACAGAGAGGCAGACACCCCGGTTTTTGGGCGGACACCCCCCACTGAGGACATTCTCCGAGGACCTGGGATGCCAGGGGAGAAGCAAAATGACTGCTGGATGCCGTGGAACCCCGGGGGACAGGCTGGACACGGGGCCACATCCCTGCTTGAGCTGGAAAGAGCCAAGAACCCCCAGGGGATTTCAGAAGGTTAGCCCAGGAGCAGGGAGGCAAGGGTGGGACCCTCTGGGGACCCTCCCACCAGGAACGGGTTTCCTGTGAGAACAGTGAAGTAAGATGTACAATCTCAGATTCTGTCTTCACTTAACACTGAGATATATTGCTCACCACGAATTCTGGGGCACCCATGCTGACTTTTCAAAATACTGCAGTAACTAGGCGACTTCCCTGGTGACCAGTGGTTAGGGTTCCGAGATTCCAACGCCGGACACAACTGCAGCTACTTAGCACAGCACAGCGCAGTGTCCATCTTGGGGACTGAGTCACTCAGTCACTGCCTCACTCTCCTCACCCTAATCCCTAATCCCTGCTCTGGGCCACTCCCTCCCCTCCTTGCAGTGGGGCCCAGCAATCAGGCCACACGACACTTTCATCCTCTGCTCTGCTCCATGAGCTTTTATTCCTGGGGTAGCATTTGGGACCGGATGTAGGGGAGAGGACTCAGATTCCCCGGTGGCAGGAGGGGTTGTGGTCAGGGTGGGGGTCTAGACTGCCCAGTGCACGCAGGGGCTGGTGGAGGCAGCCAAGTGCGGAAGGTCAATGCATGAGGCCCGAAGCCCCCGTGAGAGGCCGAGGGGGGCAGAGGGCAGTACGCTGCTCTCAGCGGCCCTGGGCCTGGAGCCTTTGCATCTGCAGGATCTGACTCAGAATTCGCTGCACGTCTTCATCCATCTGACCCTGAGGAGGGGGGAGAGTGGGAGCGGAGGGAGCCTGGGCATTCTCTCCCACCCCTCTACCCAGTTTCTTCATCCCCCTCCCTCCCTGCCCCTTGCTCCTCTTCCCTCCACCAGCCTCCCATTGTACAGATAGGGAAACTAAGGCCCAGAGAGCAGCAGTAGCGCCCCCAAAGCCCGTGAGACTCACCTGAATGGCGTAGAGGAGGTGGCTCCTGTACAAGGCCACCACTGCACTGTGGTCCCTGGCAGCCTCCTGTGGGTGTAGGGGAGGGGAGCTCAGAAAAGCAGGACCCCCCTCCAAACTATGCCAAAAACCCCCCTTTGCACTGAGCCCCTGTTTTGATGCCACGCAATAGCATGTCAGTGCTGCTTGCTAAAATACGGAACTACTTTCCTCCATGTGCACTGCCTGCCTGCCCATCACCCTCCAGGGACCTTGTGCCCAACGGGCAGGCGAGGCTCACCTCTAGCTGCTCCCGCAGAGCCTTCACTTGGCCACGGAGGGCTTCCACCTCCAAGAGTCTGGGGGCCCCGGCTGGTCCTTCAGTGCCTCCTTAAGACTGAAGACCTCCTTGGAGAGCTCCGTGATCTGGGGTGAGGGCGGGAGAGTCAGCCAGCACCTGAGCCTGGGGTGGGGACCTGGGGACCTCTCCCAGGCAGCAGGAAGAGCCTCGGACTTCACAGAATCCTCCCTGCAGGCTAAGTCCAGCCCATTAGCTAAGAATGGTTTCCACATGTTAAATCGTCAGAAGGTGGTCTGCTGCTGCTCCTAAGTCACTTCAGTCATGTCCGACTCTGTGCGACCCCATAGACATCAGCCCACCAGACTCCCCTGCCTCTGAGATTCTCCAGGCAAGAACACTGGAGTGGGTTTCCATTTCCTTCTCCAATGCATGAAAGTGAAAAGTGAAAATGAAGTCGCTCTCTTAGCGACCCCATGGACCGCAGCCTACCAAGCTCCTCCATCCATGGGATTTTCCAGGCAAGAGTACTGGAATAGGGTGCCACTGCCTTCTCCGAGAAGGTGGTCTAGGGGCCAAGAATCTGTGCTCCCAGTGCAGGGGGCCGGGGTTCCATCCCTGGTTGGGGAACTAGATCTGACAGGCTGCGACATGCCGCAACCGAAGCTGCACGCTGCTTAGCTGCACGCTGCAAGATCACTGATCCCTGGTGACACAACTAAGACCAGGCACAGCCAAATAAATAAACGTGATCAGTCGCTCAGTCATGTCCAACTCTTTGTGACTCCGTGGACTGTAGCCTAACAGGCTCTTCTGTCCATGGAATTCTCCAGGCAAGAAAACTGGAGTGGGTTGCCATTGCCTCCTCCAGATGATCTTCCTGACCCAGGGATCAAGCCCAGGTCTCCTACATTGTGGGCAGATTCTTTACTGCCTGAGCCACCAGGGAAGCCCAATAAATAAATATTTTTTTAAAAATCATTAGGGCAGGGGGAGGAAATCAAAAGAATGATATTTTCTGACACATGAAAATTGTACCAAATTCACAACTCCATGGTCATATGTAAATTTTCATTTATTGTGGCCACGCCCATTCGCTGCCAAGTCTATGGCCCCTCTTCAGTGGCAGAGCTGAGTATCGTGGCAAGGCAAGGCCAAAATCAGTGACCAGCTGGCCCTCTGCAGAAAAAGTGTACAGATCTTAGGAGTCTCCAGAAGGTGAAAGTGGAGACAGACAGAACAAGGGGGACAAAAGCAGCCTATCCTGGTGTGGCTGGGTAACTTTGGCCAGGGTTTGGGTCTTTCTCTCCCCTTGCCTAGTGGGAGATCTTGGGAATATGACCTAACCCCTCGAAATCTCAGTTTCCTCATCTGTAAGGTAAGGAGAATCATCGTTCTCACCTTTGCAGGTTGCTGTGACTCTGAACAGAGATTAATTTTAAGCTGTGCTGGCAAATAGCAGGCACTCAACGCATGCTGGGCTTTGTTGTTATTTCCGTGGATCAGAGATTCTCAATCAGGGGTGATCCTATCTCCAGGGGATGCCAGGCGATATCTGGAGGCATCTGTTTGTCAGGACTGGGGGGTCTCCTTGTATCAAGTGGGCAGGGACCAGGGACGCTGCCACACCCTGCCATACCCAGAATGGTCCCCCACAGAGAATGACCTAGCCCCTGGGACTTCCTTGGTGGTCCAGCGGGTAAGTCTCTGACCTCCCAATGCTGGGGGCCTGGTTTCGACCCCAGGTCAGGGAATTAGATCCCACATTCTGCAACCAAATCTCACATGCAGTAATGAATATCGAAGATCTTGTGTGCAACAACTAAGGCCTGGTGCAGCCAAATATTTTTCAAAAAGAAGAATGGCCTATCTCTAAATGTCACTAGTGCTGAGAGGGAAGGACCCTGCTATAAATAAACCATAATTCTTATCACAACTTTATCTTCAATTTACAAAGGTAGAAGCTGGGGCTCAGAGAGGTTAAGTGACTTGCCCAGGGACACACAGCAGGTTGTAGCCAGGTGACTGTGCAAAAGCACCTGGGGCTCTCGTCCACTGTCTCGAGATGTGCTGTGTGACTCTGAGCCACTCAGTCCACCTCGGGAGCCTGTTTGCTCATCTGGAAAATTGGATGATTTCCCAAGACCCATTCAGCTGGGACATTCTTAGATTCCTTCCAATGTCTGTTGAGTGGGAGACCTCCCGGCAGAGCACAAGGAAAGGGAACCCACCTTCTTGTCCTTCTCCTTGGCCCTCTCCAGGGCCTCCTGGGCACGGCTCTGGGCCTGGCGTGCCCGCTCGGCCTCAGTTCGGAGCCCCCGCAGCTGCTGCTCAGCCATGGCCAGCTGGGCTTCAGCCGCATGTCGCTCACTCTTCATGAACAGTGCCTCCCGCTGCACCTGCAGCCCAAGCCCACATGTGACTGTGAGGACATTTGGACCCCAAAGAAGCCTGGACCAAAATGATCCTACCCTTCCACTGCAATCTTGGGACATTCAAGGCCATTTGATGTCAAGGAATTTGGTTCAGGGGTCCTGGATTCCTATAGGCACTAGAAACATTCTGACTCTGCCAAGCTGTGGGTCCTTAGACAAGTGACATGAGCTCTCTGTGCCTCAGTCTGCTCATATATAAAAGGAGGATAATAAAAATCCCCATGTCACAGGGTGGTTGTGAGGATAAAATGAGCAAATACATGGAAGACACAGAACAGCGGTTGGTACACAGTAAGTGTTGTGTTTGAGTCTGTGATGTTGTTGTCACTATTATTATTAAAATTATATAATGAATGTTATTGTTATTATTTTTATTACATCATAACTAATATTCTGTTCTCTGCCAGTGTGAAAGTGTGTAGATTTCTTACAAAAATGAAGGAAAAACAGAAAAATCTGGATGAAAAGTTAACAAATGTCCAAAAATTGTGACTGCATTTTTACAAAAATATCAAGGTTGGAACAGTGTTAGATTTGCAAAAATTGAGCCTGGGTGGATCACTGGGCCTTATAGAAATAAAGCTCCAGGAAAAAATGGATAATAATTAGATGTTTCACTTAGTACAGACTGGCTACACACTAACAATTAAAAAACAAAACAGAAAAACTAAGTTCAAATCAATTTACCCCAAAATTAAGTAGTCAAGAGAGAAGGTAAAATTTGGAAAATAAGTATGAAGATGGGCATACTTAAAGTTGGATCATGAATTCTAAAAAATAGATCAAACTTTACTGGTTTAAAACAGCATGATCTTGGAAATTCCCTGGCAGTCCAGTGGTTAGGACTCTGTGCTTCCAAAGCAGGGGGCCTGGGTTCGATCCCTCATTGGGGAACTAAGATCCCTGCAAGTGGCACAGCCAAAAAAAAAAAAAAAAAACCAAAAGAGTATATTATTGGAAAAAAATAATCCTGGCTGCAATTATTTATCACTTGTACCATCACTGTCCTAAGTATTTTACAGAAATTAAATCATTTAATTTTCATGTGAGGATTAAGAATTATTATCAGCTCCATTACACAGACGAGTAAGCAGACATATGGAGAGAAAAATGCCTTCCTGATGACAATTAATAATTGTGGCTTTTTATTCCCACATTTGTTTTTTTAAAAATTGCTGTTGTTTTTTTTTTGGGGGGGGGGTGGTTTGCCTGTGTGTATGTTTAAAGAAAGAGACGGAGTCAAAAGATATACCTTCAGGGCCTGAAAGATAGTCTCTTGGTTTGAAAGAAAATCAGCATAAAAATCTACTGGGTTCAAAATAATTGGATCAAAACTCCTTATACAAAACATCCTCCTATTTGGGGGTTAAAGCATCAAAAATGATCTAAGATAAAACGACAATCTCAAAACAGCTGGCTAAACAAAACAACAAAACATAAAAGGGTCAGTTTGACCAACAGAAAAAATGAATAAAGGAAAAAATATCAGAGTAAAAAGCCCAATTCACTGCTTACCAAAAGATGGGTGAATATTAATTCCTACCTCACACCACACCCACAGTTAGAAACATAGCATAAATGTGGTTGGGAAATTAAAATAAAAAGATGCTGGAAGAAGGCACATAAAAACATTTTCACTGGGACTTCCCTGGCGGTCCAGTGGTTTAAGAGTCCAAGCTTCCACCGCAGAGGGATCTGGGTTCAATCCCTGCCAGAGAACCAAGATCCCACATGCCCCAGGGTGCAGAAAAACAAACAAATAAAAACCAAAACAAACAAAATGAAACTTCACCATAAACAACAATTATCTATAGCACAGGGAACTATATTCAATAGTCTGTGAGAAACCATAATAGAAAAGAATATGAAAAAGAATACACACACGCACAACTGAGCCACTTTGCTGCACCGCAGAAATTAACACAGCATTGTAAATCAACTATACTTCAAAAGATGAATTTTAAAAAGTATCTTCCCGATCTTGGGATATGCAGAGGTTTAACAAACAGATCTCAAAACTTGCCAACCATTAGAAAATAAATGGGGGATCAAAATAGACAAAATGTTTTAAAAACAGAAAACACCAGCTGAAACACCGGGGAGGGCAGAATGGCTGCAGGGTTAAAGGTCCACCAGCACGGTCAAGTTTCTGCTGGACTGAAACCAGTGGGGTCGAAACCTCGCCTGGCTGTGGGATCCAAACAGACCACCAAGCAGCTGCCCAGTGGGGATTCCCCCAGGCTCACCTGGAAGACCTCGGCGCTGGTCTTCTCGTGGCGTCGCCCCAGCTCCTCCAGCTGCCCTTGCAACCGGGCCACGTCGGCCTGCAGGGCGCCCACGATGCGCTCGTGCTCCAGGCGGGCCATGCTGCCCACCCGCTCGCGCTCCAGCTCTGCGCGCAGCCGGGCGGCCTCCTTGCCCGTGGCCACCACCTCCTGCTCCAGGCAGGCCGCCCGGCCCCGCAGCTCCAGGGCCTCTTCCTGCAGCCGGTGGTGCTCGGAGGCCGGCACGGCCGACTGGCGGAGCGCCTCGGAGGCCTCCCGCAGTTCTGCCAGGCCCTGCCGGGCCTCCTCGCAGGCCGCGGACAGCTCCGCGGCCCGGGCCTCGGCCGCGTCCCGCGCCTGGCCCAGCTCGGCGGCCACGGCCCGCTGTTGTTCCCCTGTGGCCGTGGCCGCGACCAGCTGCTCCCGCAGCGCCTCCAGCTCCCGGCTCAGCTCTAGCCGCGCCTCCTCCGCCGGGCCAGCTCTGCCCGCAGGCCCCGGGCCTCCTCCTCGGCCAGCAGCCGGCCAGCCCGGGCCTCGTCCAGCCGGGCCGAGGCTGCCTCCAGCTCCCGGAGACGGCAGTCCCGGTCCCGGAGGTCCTCGCGGGCCTGTTCCAGGGCGGCCCGCAGCTGGCCTGTGTCCCCATCTCTGACCCCACTAGCCCCGCCGCCCTCAGCCTCCCGCACCCGCTCCCGCAGGCGGCCCGCCTCGGCCTCCGCAGCCTCGCACTTGCCGTGGGCTGCCTCCAGCTCGGCGGCCGCCTCCCGCTCCCGCTGCCTGAGCGCCTCCTCCAAGCAGCGGATCCTGGTCTCTAGCTCTGTCTGCAGCTTTTCTGAGGCCTCCGCAGCACCCGGGTGCAGGATGGGGCCTGTGAAGGCCCTCGGGATCATGAGCTCCACTCCCATGGCCTCTGTGCCTGTGAGCTCTTCTTCCACTGCACCTACTCCATTGGGTTTCATTTCTGGCTCTTCTGTTTTCATACTGGTGGTCTCTGCTCTTGTAGCCTTGGGTTCTGGGTTTCCTCCTCCTTCTAGAGTTGTCATTTCTGTAACCTCAGCTCCTGTGACCTTTGTTTCCAAGGGCTGGGCTCCCACGCCCTCTGTTTCCGAGGCCTCCGTGTCCGTGGGCTTTGTTTCTGTGGCTTTGGCCATCGTGGACACCACTTCCAAGCTCTGCGACAAGGCTTCCGTGGTTTCTACTCCTGCAGCCTCCTCGTCTGTGGTCTCGACTCCATTTACTCTGGTTTCCGGAGCTGCAGTGCCGTTAAGCTCTGTTTCCACTGGCCCATTTCTGGAGGTCTTGGTTCCCAGACCTTTGCCCTCCCTAGAGGCTGCCTCCTCTTCTGTGAGGGCCTCCCGGGCTTCCTGCTGCTCCAGCGCCTGCAGGGCTTTGGCGTGCTGCCTGCGGAGCTGGTCAAATTCAGCCTGGAGAGCGTCGTAGAGCTCCAGAGGAATGACCTCGGCCAGACCATCTGCCTCCATCTCGTCCTTCTCAAGTGCTCCAGGATCTGGTGGGACAGGGGAACCGAGCAAGAGTGGAAGTGGCCATGGTGGGCGTGGGGAGGCGCAGGGCAGCCACACCACTTTCCCTGTCCACAGACCTAGCCACATGCCCACCCAACCCCCCGGGAAACAGCCCCTTGGGTCCTCAGACTTGCCCCCACCCCTCCCTCCTGGAAACCTTCTCCATCACCTCCTGGTTTCCCCACCTGGACTTTCTCCATCAGCTCCTGGTTCTGTCTGGTGAGCATGGCCACCTGCTCCTGCAGCGAAGCCAAGAGCTCCTGGGCCGACAGACTTAGCTGCTTGGAGAGCAGCACCTCAGCCCCTGGCAGGGGACACAGACTCAGGCCCCAGAGTTCCATCCACAGGGAATGGGAGTTGGGGGTCTGGAGCTGTGGGTCAGGGCACCCGGGGCAGGCATGCTTCTAGGAATGGCATAAACTGTGAGTGTCGGCTAGGCTCCCTCCCAACTTCAACCTCTCTCCATGCCTGTGGGTTAAAGCTGTGACTCCTGGGGCCCCAGACATGGTGGGCGGTGGGGGTGGGCAGGGGGAAGGCAGGTGGGGGTCTCACCTAGGAATTCAGGTAGCTCACCCTCCTCATCCTGCAGGGTGGCCACATCATAGCTGGTGTTCTCCCGCTCATTCTAGGGGCGGGGGAGAACAGGATTCAGCTTGAGGTCCTGCCCTCCCTCCAGCCCCCATGTCTCCCCTGTGAGTGTGTGATCATAACCCCAATAACGAGGGTTGTATATGCTGTCTGGTATGTGGGGCCAAGGGAGGGCTGGCAGTGCAACTTTGAAAGGGTGTGTCTGGGATTCTGTGTGGGGCCAATGTGTCCGCCTGGGTGCAAGTCCCCGCAACAGTGGCTCAGGGTTTGTAGGTCTGCAGTGAGCATGTATGTGTACACGTGTGTGCCCCTGTGGGGCATGCACAGCGGCCCCAGCCTCTCCTATGTGAGTTCCTGTGAGTGTGTGTGATTTTGCACTTGCAGTCTCTGGTGTGTGACTGTTTGTATTTGTGTCTGTATGATTGTGTACCTGTATCTGTTTGCTTTATTTGAGAAATATTTGTGTGAATACATGAATTTGTCAATGTGTTGCCTAGGTATGTGACTGAATGAGAAGTATCTGTTGTGTGTGCCCACGTATTTGTTGTGTGGGTGAGATGACATAGTCACAGATGTGTTTGTTGTGTGTTTGCCTGTTGCATGTGTAAGACCACACATACATCAATGTTGTCCATCTCTGCATGTACGTGAGTATGGGTGACTGCAGGTTTCTGAAAGTGCTCACTGTGTGTACGTGCGTTTGTTATCTATACATCCCTATCTTTGTACGCGTGTCTGTTCTGTCTGCGCGTGTGCGAGACTATCTCTATCAGTGTGGCCGTCATGCAGCTGCAGCAGAAGCAGCACCCCACCTCCTGGTGGCCCCACCCCTGCCTCCCTCCCCACTGGGCCCACCTCCAGAAGGGACAGCCTGCTCTGCAAACTCTCCACCTCCCGGCCCAAGCTCTCCTTCTCCTCCTGCTTCTCAGCCAGCAGCTGCTGTAGCTCCTGGACCTGCAGGGAGGGAGTGGTGGTCTCAGTGGCCCTCCAGGAGAAAACAGCAGGCAGCTGCGGGTCCACTTCCTCCCACCTTCCACCCTACCTGTCTCTCCAGGCTGTGGAGGGAGCTGGCCTCTGCCTCTGGCAGCTGACAGAAGAAGTGGGGACTGGACGTAGATCTGGGCTGGGGGGCCTCCCTGGCCCACCTCCTGCTCAGTGACCATCCATCCCCACCACAGATGTCCTCTGGCCCATTTTGTGCCAGACCCCCTTTGGAGCCACTAACTCATTCATTCATGTATGCATTCACTTATTATCATTATTTTTGGTTGTGTAGTGTGGCATTTGGGATCTTAGTTCCCCAACCAGGGATCAAATCCATGCTCCCTGCAGTGGAAGCACAGAGCCTTAACCATTGGACCACCAGGGAACTCCTGTCTCATTCATTTATTCATTCACTCACTCACTCAAATATTCATTCATCCAAAAATACTTACTAGGCAGTTATGGTGAGCGAGGCACCATCAACCAAGCCTGCCCTTGTGGGTTCACAGGCAAATGAGTGAATATGAATAAAATATATAGTATATCTAATAGCAGTGCTTTGAATAAAAACAAAGGGGACTGAAAAGTGAATGGGGATGTTACAATTTTAAATAAGTTGGGTAGGGGAGGTGCATTTGAGCAAAGACCTATAGGAGGGGTGAGAAGGAGTCATACGGACAGCTGGGAGAAGGTGTTCCCAGCAGAGGGCACAGTCTGTACAAAGGATAAATATATAGTATATCTAATAGCAGTGCTTTGAATAAAAACAAAGGGGACTGAAAAGTGAATGGGGATGTTACAATTTTAAATAAGTTGGGTAGGGGAGGTGCATTTGAGTAAAGACCTATAGGAGGGGCGAGAAGGAGTCATACGGACAGCTGAGAGAAGGTGTTCCCAGCAGAGGGCACAATCTGTGCAAAGGACCAGGCCTGGTGTGTTGGAGGAAGAGCCAGGAGGCCTGTGTGGCTGGAGCAGAGTGAGTGGGTGGGGAGAGAGGGAGGAGGGGGAAGGCAGGGAGGGGAATATCCCCCTAGAATGGCACCCACCCCAGGCTTAGCCCCAGGCCCGTGTCTCTGCTACCCCCCACCTCCTGCTTTCTTCTTTCCTGGTGCTGCTCTAGGCCGCGGATCTTCTGTAGCAGACGGCCCCTCTCCTGTCGCAGCCGCACGATCTCCTCGTAGGCATCTTGGTCATCCTGTGCTCCCCACCCCACCACCTTTACATGAGGCCCAAGGACTGTGTCCTCCCACACCTGAGCCAGAATTTTCTCCCCGTGCTACCTAGAGGCACCCCCTCCCCAACTCTTCCCCACGGCCAGGGCATCTCTCACCGGCATTGGGATATTGGTGGGGGGTTGAGGTGCCTTCCGCTTCTTGGGGGCCCCTTGCTTGTCATGGCTGGACACAGAATTCTGGGGGTAGGGGTAGATGGGGGATATGGGCGACATGCCAGCCTCCCACCCAAATAAACCAACACAGCCCACTGTCTGTCACCAGCCCCAACTCTGCCCTCACTTCCTGGGTGATCTTGAGTGAATCCCTGCCTCTCTGGCCCTCACTTATCCCAGCACAAAAAGGGGTAAGACCACGTCCCCTGAGAGTTCCAGATCTTATGCTTTACCCTCTGTCCCTTTTTGCGCCCTGATACTTTCCCCAGCGAGACCCTACTGTTAAAATCCTTTCCCCGTGGAGCTGAAAACCTGTAGGATTGAGAGAAAGAGGCCAGACTTGCCTCCTTCCCTGACCACACCATCCCTTATCAATCCCGTTCCCTCTACCATCCCACCCCAGCCCCATGATTTGGCCCCATGCCCCCAGTAGTCTTGAGTCCTGGTGGTTATGTTATGGATGTTGCTGCCACTTGGTGGCAGCGTACCCTAAAGGTGTGTGCTAAGTCACTTCAGTAGTGTCCGATTCTTTGCAACCCCATGGACTGCAGCCTGCCAGGCTCCTCTGTCCATGGGATTTCTCCAGGCAAGAATACTGGAGTGGGTTGCCATCCCTCCAGGGGAATCTTCCCAACCCAGGGATCAAACCCACTCCTCTTATATCTCCTGCACTGGCAGATGGGTTCTTTACCACTAGCACCACCTGGAAAGTCCACCCTAAAGGTAACACTCTTCCAAAGAGGTCCTTTGAATTATTAACCCCATGTCAAGGGTCCATCTCTTCCTTCTCTTCTCAGGGAACTTGGGTCAAGGGGAAAGAGTGTGTGCACGGGAGTGTGGGGGTGGGGGGATGGGGACTCACTCACTGCTTAGGGATCCATACCTGAGATGATGCCTCGCCCGAATCATCCTCTGCGAGAGCAGGGGAGAGAGGGAAGCAGGGTCAGGCACTGTGTTAGGGACTCCCTTCCTAGCCCTAGGAAGGGCATTTGTTAGCCCAGGGAACTTGAGGGATCTCCCAATCCCCCCCAGAATCAGGACTGTTAAGGTAGGAACTAACCATTTTGACAGAATGCTCATAGGAGGGCCTTGCAACTCTCAAAAAAAGAGAACAGTAGCATCTCCAGAATGGGGCGACTGGGAGGGCCAATTCTTTGGGAAGGCAAAGATCCAAGAATAAGATGCCCCAGGAACACAGAGTTGACCCCTAGACTACTCTAAAAGCTCTGGGGCACCTTGAAACTACCCCGAGCAGTGTGAGGAGAGCAACAAAACCTCCTATAATATGAACAGGGATACCTTGAAACTATCCACAAGAGGAAGGGAGAGAAAGGAGAGGCAAGAGACTACCTAGTGGAGGGAAGGGGGTGCTTGAAACTGTTACGAGGTGGGGTTTGCATACCGCTGGGTGGTGAGGGGCGCTGGGCTGCCTCCTGTAGGAGGTGCAAGATGAGCTTGTCCCCTGCCAGGGTGCCGTAGTGAGCAGCATCCTGGCCCAGCGCATCTGTGATGCCCGGCTGGGCCCCGCCCTGCAGCAGCACCTCCACTGTTTCAGGGCTGGCTCCCTCACAGGCCAGCATCAGGGCCGTCCTACCAGAAGAGGAGGCTGCTGAGAGGGCGAGGATATGTTCAAACCTCCACACCCTCCTCAACACCCAGGCTGGGTTGAGAGGAAGACACACTAGATCTCACACCCAGAGAGGTTAAGAGACTTGCCCAAGGTCACACAGCACACAGTGAACTGGCTGGGAGGGGAGAGGCTCACCTGCCTTGAAGGTCCTGGTCATTCGCAGAAGCCCCTTGCTGCAGGAGGAGGCGGCACAGATCCGTGTGACACATCTGAGCTGCAATGATGAGAGGTGTTGTACCCAGCTGAGGGAGGGGGTGGGGAGAGGATGAGACAAGGACAAGACATGAGAGACTGACTCTGGGAGCTTGGGAAGCCTGTGATGGGCCTCCTAAGTTCACTCCAAATCTTCACACTTTTCAAAGGGTGCCTGGGATACCTCAAATGCACTTTCCCCAAAGATTCTAGTACTTTGGTCACCTGATGCGAAGAGCCCATTCATTGGAAAACACCCTGATGCTGGGAAGGATTGAGGGCAGGAGGAATAGAGGGTGGCAGAGGATGAGATGGTTGGATGGCATCACCCACTTAATGAACATGAGTTTGAGCAAGCTCCAGGAGATAGTGAAGGATAAGGAAGCCTGGTGGGCTGCAGTCTATGGGGTGGCAAAGAGTCAGACATGACTGAGCAACTGAATAGCAACAAAACAATCCAGGGACTCACCCGATCTCGAGGATTCAGATGGGCCTTGAAGGAGCAGAGTATTTCTGAGCAGGAGATGCAGCCGCCAGCAGCTGGAAAAAGAGAGAAGGGTGGGTAGGTAGGGTGAGGCTTTGATATTTTCTAGGGGCCTTCTGCTTGAGGATGATGATGATTTTTTTTTTTTTTTTGGCTGTGCTGGGTCTTCATTGCTGAGCACAGGCAGCAGCTGTGGTGCATGGACTTAGATGCCACACGGCGTGTGGAATCTTTCTGGACCAGGGATTGAACCTGTGTCCCCTGCATTGGGAGGCAGATTCTTAACCACCGGACCACCAGGTATGTCCCTGGGTGTCATTCTTATCCTTTATTTCATGAGAAACTCACCTCCCACAGAAGATCAGTAACAAAGATATGACTTAAATTTTACAGATGAGGACACTGAGCCCCAACCAGCTCCATGGTCACTCAGGGGGTTAGAGACAGCCAGAAGGAAGACCCAGGTCTTCTAACTCCCAACCCAAAGCTCTTTCCTCATCTTTCCACTGTGGTTCTCTCTTGCATGAGTGTGTGCTCAGTTGCTTTAGTTGTACCCGACTCTGCAACCCTATGGACTGTAGCCCACCAGGCTCCTCTGTCCATGGGATGCTCCAGGCAAGAATCCTGGAGTGGGTTGCCATGCCCTCCTCTAGGTGAACTTCCTGACCCAGGGATTGAACCTGTGCCTTTTCCGTCTCCTGCAGCGCAAGTGGATTCTTTACCACTGAGCCACCAGGGAAGCCTGTGGCTCCCTCTTAGGGTGGAATTTTTCACTGATTTTCAACTATTTATCCCTTTTTTGTTCAACCGGCATTAACTGTATACTGACTATATACCAAACCATCATACAAAGAGTGTTAATGTGTTTTTTTTTTTACCCAGGGATTGAACCTGTGCCTTTTCCGTATCCTGCAGCGCAAGTGGATTCTTTACCACTGAGCCACCAGGGAAGCCTGTGGCTCCCTCTTAGGGTGGAATTTTTCACTGATTTTCAACTATTTATCCCTTTTTTGTTCAACCGGCATTAACTGTATACTGACTATATACCAAACCATCATACAAAGAGTGTTAATGTGTTTTTTTTTTTGGCCACTCCATGTGGCATGTGGGACCCTAATTCCTTGACCAGGGATCGAACTCATAACCCCTGTAGTGGAAGCTTGGAATCCTAACCACTGGACTGCCAGGGAATTCCCCAAAGAGTGCTACTGTTTACTAAAGAGATCAGACTTCTGCTGAGGTTCAGCAGGCTTATTGGGGTTTGATCTGAGTTCTGAGTTCTGATGGTGAAAGGGGAAGGGCAGAGGTCACTGCATGGACAACGGACCCTGAGGCAGGGAGGAGCTTGGGAGGACTTGGTCGTCAAAGAAGTAGGACAGGGTGTGTATGTCCAGAGCCTCAGAGAGGGAAGAGAAGGCTTTGTACAAGGAAGTGCTGCTGGAAATCATCAAACTTTTGGACTTCCCTGGTGTTTCAGTGGTTAAAACCCCATGCTTGCACTGCAGGGGGCCCGAGTTCAATCCCTGGTCAGGGAACTAAGCTCCCACATGCCTCACCATGGCCATAAAGATAATAATAAAAAAAAGCTACAAAAAATAAATAAACCCTATGTTATTATCTGCTGTGTGCCCAAGGGCTTATGGGATTTTGTTTGCTGCTGTAATCTCATTGTTTAGAACAGAGCCTGGCATACAGCAGACACTTGACAAATATTTATTGAATGAAAAAAACCAAGAAGCTTCCATAAAGTGAACAAAGGCTTTGCTACCACTAGGTGGCAGCGTACTTTAACTGCAGGGAATGTTTCAACTAAATGAAACTCCAAAGCAAATGTATTTCATGTTTTCCCTTGAGTCATCGAGTGAAAGACATTCCTTCCCAGCAGAGGGCACAATCTGTGCAAAGGACCAGGCCTGGTGTGTTGGAGGAAGAGCCAGGAGGCCTGTGTGGCTGGAGCAGAGTGAGTGGGTGGGGAGAGAGGGAGGAGGGGGAAGGCAGGGAGGGGAATATCCCCCTAGAATGGCACCCACCCCAGGCTTAGCCCCAGGCCCGTGTCTCTGCTACCCCCCACCTCCTGCTTTCTTCTTTCCTGGTGCTGCTCTAGGCCGCGGATCTTCTGTAGCAGACGGCCCCTCTCCTGTCGCAGCCGCACGATCTCCTCGTAGGCATCTTGGTCATCCTGTGCTCCCCACCCCACCACCTTTACATGAGGCCCAAGGACTGTGTCCTCCCACACCTGAGCCAGAATTTTCTCCCCGTGCTACCTAGAGGCAACCCCTCCCCAACTCTTCCCCACGGCCAGGGCATCTCTCACCGGCATTGGGATATTGGTGGGGGGTTGAGGTGCCTTCCGCTTCTTGGGGGCCCCTTGCTTGTCATGGCTGGACACAGAATTCTGGGGGTAGGGGTAGATGGGGGATATGGGCAACATGCCAGCCTCCCACCCAAATAAACCAACACAGCCCACTGTCTGTCACCAGCCCCAACTCTGCCCTCACTTCCTGGGTGATCTTGAGTGAATCCCTGCCTCTCTGGCCCTCACTTATCCCAGCACAAAAAGGGGTAAGACCACGTCCCCTGAGAGTTCCAGATCTTATGCTTTACCCTCTGTCCCTTTTTGCGCCCTGATACTTTCCCCAGCGAGACCCTACTGTTTAAAATCCTTTCCCCGTGGAGCTGAAAACCTGTAGGATTGAGAGAAAGAGGCCAGACTTGCCTCCTTCCCTGACCACACCATCCCTTATCAATCCCATTCCCTCTACCATCCCACCCCAGCCCCATGATTTGGCCCCATGCCCCCAGTAGTCTGAGTCCTGGTGTTATGTTATGGATGTTGCTGCCACTTGGTGGCAGCGTACCCTAAAGGTGTGTGCTAAGTCACTTCAGTAGTGTCCGATTCTTTGCAACCCCATGGACTGCAGCCTGCCAGGCTCCTCTGTCCATGGGATTTCTCCAGGCAAGAATACTGGAGTGGGTTGCCATCCCTCCAGGGGAATCTTCCCAACCCAGGGATCAAACCCACTCCTCTTATATCTCCTGCACTGGCAGATGGGTTCTTTACCACTAGCACCACCTGGAAAGTCCACCCTAAAGGTAACACTCTTCCAAAGAGGTCCTTTGAATTATTAACCCCATGTCAAGGGTCCATCTCTTCCTTCTCTTCTCAGGGAACTTGGGTCAAGGGGAAAGAGTGTGTGCACGGGAGTGTGGGGGTGGGGGGATGGGGACTCACTCACTGCTTAGGGATCCATACCTGAGATGATGCCTCGCCCGAATCATCCTCTGCGAGAGCAGGGGAGAGAGGGAAGCAGGGTCAGGCACTGTGTTAGGGACTCCCTTCCTAGCCCTAGGAAGGGCATTTGTTAGCCCAGGGAACTTGAGGGATCTCCCAATCCCCCCCAGAATCAGGACTGTTAAGGTAGGAACTAACCATTTTGACAGAATGCTCATAGGAGGGCCTTGCAACTCTCAAAAAAAGAGAACAGTAGCATCTCCAGAATGGGGCGACTGGGAGGGCCAATTCTTTGGGAAGGCAAAGATCCAAGAATAAGATGCCCCAGGAACACAGAGTTGACCCCTAGACTACTCTAAAAGCTCTGGGGCACCTTGAAACTACCCCGAGCAGTGTGAGGAGAGCAACAAAACCTCCTATAATATGAACAGGGATACCTTGAAACTATCCACAAGAGGAAGGGAGAGAAAGGAGAGGCAAGAGACTACCTAGTGGAGGGAAGGGGGTGCTTGAAACTGTTACGAGGTGGGGTTTGCATACCGCTGGGTGGTGAGGGGCGCTGGGCTGCCTCCTGTAGGAGGTGCAAGATGAGCTTGTCCCCTGCCAGGGGCCGTAGTGAGCAGCATCCTGGCCCAGCGCATCTGTGATGCCCGGCTGGGCCCCGCCCTGCAGCAGCACCTCCACTGTTTCAGGGCTGGCTCCCTCACAGGCCAGCATCAGGGCCGTCCTACCAGAAGAGGAGGCTGCTGAGAGGGCGAGGATATGTTCAAACCTCCACACCCTCCTCAACACCCAGGCTGGGTTGAGAGAGGAAGACACACTAGATCTCACACCCAGAGAGGTTAAGAGACTTGCCCAAGGTCACACAGCACACAGTGAACTGGCTGGGAGGGGAGAGGCTCACCTGCCTTGAAGGTCCTGGTCATTCGCAGAAGCCCCTTGCTGCAGGAGGAGGCGGCACAGATCCGTGTGACACATCTGAGCTGCAATGATGAGAGGTGTTGTACCCAGCTGAGGGAGGGGGTGGGGAGAGGATGAGACAAGGACAAGACATGAGAGACTGACTCTGGGAGCTTGGGAAGCCTGTGATGGGCCCCCTAAGTTCACTCCAAATCTTCACACTTTTCAAAGGGTGCCTGGGATACCTCAAATGCACTTTCCCCAAAGATTCTAGTACTTTGGTCACCTGATGCGAAGAGCCCATTCATTGGAAAACACCCTGATGCTGGGAAAGATTGAGGGCAGGAGGAATAGAGGGTGGCAGAGGATGAGATGGTTGGATGGAATCACCCACTTAATGAACATGAGTTTGAGCAAGCTCCAGGAGATAGTGAAGGATAAGGAAGCCTGGTGGGCTGCAGTCTATGGGGTGGCAAAGAGTCAGACATGACTGAGCAACTGAATAGCAACAAAACAATCCAGGGACTCACCCGATCTCGAGGATTCAGATGGGCCTTGAAGGAGCAGAGTATTTCTGAGCAGGAGATGCAGCCGCCAGCAGCTGGAAAAAGAGAGAAGGGTGGGTAGGTAGGGTGAGGCTTTGATATTTTCTAGGGGCCTTCTGCTTGAGGATGATGATGATTTTTTTTTTTTTTTTGGCTGTGCTGGGTCTTCATTGCTGAGCACAGGCACAGCTGTGGTGCATGGACTTAGATGCCACACGGCGTGTGGAATCTTTCTGGACCAGGGATTGAACCTGTGTCCCCTGCATTGGGAGGCAGATTCTTAACCACCGGACCACCAGGTATGTCCCTGGGTGTCATTCTTATCCTTTATTTCATGAGAAACTCACCTCCCACAGAAGATCAGTAACAAAGATATGACTTAAATTTTACAGATGAGGACACTGAGCCCCAACCAGCTCCATGGTCACTCAGGGGGTTAGAGACAGCCAGAAGGAAGACCCAGGTCTTCTAACTCCCAACCCAAAGCTCTTTCCTCATCTTTCCACTGTGGTTCTCTCTTGCATGAGTGTGTGCTCAGTTGCTTTAGTTGTACCCGACTCTGCAACCCTATGGACTGTAGCCCACCAGGCTCCTCTGTCCATGGGATGCTCCAGGCAAGAATCCTGGAGTGGGTTGCCATGCCCTCCTCTAGGTGAACTTCCTGACCCAGGGATTGAACCTGTGCCTTTTCCGTCTCCTGCAGCGCAAGTGGATTCTTTACCACTGAGCCACCAGGGAAGCCTGTGGCTCCCTCTTAGGGTGGAATTTTTCACTGATTTTCAACTATTTATCCCTTTTTTGTTCAACCGGCATTAACTGTATACTGACTATATACCAAACCATCATACAAAGAGTGTTAATGTGTTTTTTTTTTGGCCACTCCACGTGGCATGTGGGACCCTAACTCCTTGACCAGGGATCGAACTCACAACCCCTGTAGTGGAAGCTTGGAACCCTAACCACTGGACTGCCAGGGAATTCCCCAAAGAGTGCTACTGTTTACTAGAGAGATCAGACTTCTGCTGAGGTTCAGCAGGCTTATTGGGGTTTGATCTGAGTTCTGAGTTCTGATGGTGAAAGGGGAAGGGCAGAGGTCACTGCATGGACAACGGACCCTGAGGCAGGGAGGAGCTTGGGAGGACTTGGTCGTCAAAGAAGTAGGACAGGGTGTGTATGTCCAGAGCCTCAGAGAGGGAAGAGAAGGCTTTTACAAGGAAGTGCTGCTGGAAATCATCAAACTTTTGGACTTCCCTGGTGTTTCAGTGGTTAAAACCCCATGCTTGCACTGCAGGGGGCCCGAGTTCAATCCCTGGTCAGGGAACTAAGCTCCCACATGCCTCACCATGGCCATAAAGATAATAATAAAAAAAAGCTACAAAAAATAAATAAACCCTATGTTATTATCTGCTGTGTGCCCAAGGGCTTATGGGATTTTGTTTGCTGCTGTAATCTCATTGTTTAGAACAGAGCCTGGCATACAGCAGACACTTGACAAATATTTATTGAATGAAAAAAACCAAGAAGCTTCCATAAAGTGAACAAAGGCTTTGCTACCACTAGGTGGCAGCGTACTTTAACTGCAGGGAATGTTTCAACTAAATGAAACTCCAACGCAAATGTATTTCATGTTTTCCCTTGAGTCATCGAGTGAAAGACATTCCCAAATGTCATGGGCCTGGTGTACAGACACTGGGCTGGGCTCTGGCTCAAGGGGTTTGGGTCTCTTCCCCTCCCTTGGAAAAGTTTGGATTTGATGATTATGAAGACCTTCAGCCTTCCTGAGGTTCCCTAGGAGTTCCTTGAAGCAATAACCCTCCAATCGTCCTCACCCAGGCCTGGCATACAGTAGGCTGTGCTTTGGGGTCAGGCGGCCTGGATCCTCCCCACTTCCTTATTTACAGCACTCAATTCCCTTGTCCGTCCAATGGTGCTCCAGTGGCTAAGAATTTGCCTTCCGATGCAAGGGACTTGGGTTTGATCCCTGGTCGGGGAACTAAGACCCTTCATGCTGCGGGGCAACGAAGCCTGAGCACTGCAACTACTGAGCCTGTGAACCACAACTAGAGAAGCCTGTGCACCACAATGAATGATGCAAAGACATAGTACAGCCAAAAAAAAAGAAATGATAAGGCAGAGCAAGGGGCTCTGTGACGAAGAAGATGGAATGTGTCCCAGGCACGTCCCCAGAGCCCCAGGTGGAATAATCCCCAAGCTCGGCCTCCGGGGGCCAGGTGGCCAGGGCGAGGCTAGGCTGTACCCACCTGCATGATGCAGGGCGGTCCACCCACTGCTGTCCACCGTATCCACTGCGCAGGATGCCTGGGGGAGGGATGGGTCATTGGAGGTGGAGCCATCCTTGTTTGTTGCCTAAATTCTCTAGGAACTGCTCTTCCTTGGGCTCTGCTGTATTTCAGCCTCCTTGGCCCTTCCCCCCTCCCACCCGCCCACCTGCTCTGTGGAACCCACTCCTCCTGGGCCCCCATCTTGACTCTTATGAAAAGTGGTGAGAAAGAGGGATTTGCTGGGAGCCCAGGGGCAGCTGGGGGTTTGGGGAGTAGGTGGGAGCCCTGAAAGTGGCTATGGCTAAGAGTATCCAGAGTTTAGGGAGAAGGTGGGGCTCAGGAGACATCCGCTATTCAGAGTATCTCTTGGATGTGGGACATAGCTGGACACTTGGAGAGTCTTATTGTCCAGGGAGTAGCTAGGACTCAGGAGTAAAAGGGGCCAAGGAAGACCTAGGATTCGGGGTGTATCTGGGGCTTCCGTGAATTGCTGGAACTCATCAGGAATAGTCAGGGCAGGGGAGTATCGGGGGGTTGGGAAGTGTTGGAGACAGGAAAGGAAATGACCTGCAGTAGCTGCTTCAAGCACTGTGGGTGCCCGTACTTAGCGGCCAGGTGGAGGGCGTTGTAACCTAAAAGGGAAAATGAATATTCTAGAATGTACTAGAGCTTCAGATACTCAGGGAGCTTCTGCTGCCCCTCAAAACCTGTCTCAATAATTGTGATGACTCTGTCTAGCTAGTCTCCAAACCCAGGTATTCTCAAAACCCTGCTACTCCTGGGGGCAGAGACTCTCCAAGCCCCAGATGGTCTGCGTCTCAGACAATCTCATCCTAGCTACACTCCACATCTTTCCATTCCTCAAGCACTACGGTCCTCAGCTGCTCCCTCTGTTGCCAGCTACTCCCCAGGTCTCCAGCTACTCCTCAGGTCCCCAGCTGGTCCCCAGCAACTTCCCAAGAGCCCAGCTCTCCTTAGGTCCCCAGCTACTCCCCAATGTCTCCAGCTGCTCCCCAGGTCCCCAGCTACTCTCCAATGTCCCAATCTACTCCTCGGGTCTCCAGCTGCTCCCCAGGTCCCCAGCTACTTTATGTGCTGTGCTTAGTTGCTCAGTCGGGCCCAATTCTTTTCGACCCCAGGGACTGTAGCCTTCCAGGCTCCTCTGTCCATGGGGGTTCTCCAGGCAAGAATACTGGAATGGGTTGCCATGCCCTCTTCCAGGAGATCTTCCCAACCCAGGGATCAAACCTGGGTCTCCACATTGCAGGTAGATTATTCACCGTCTGAGCCACCAGGGAAACCCAAGAATACTAGAGTGGGTAGCCTATCCCTTCTCCAGGGGATCTTCCCGACCCAGGAATTGAACTGGGTCTTCTGTATTGCAGGTGGATTCATTACCAGCTGAGCTACCAGGGAAGCCCTAGCTATTCTATTAAGCTCAACTATATCAAAGTGCCAGCTATGCCCCTATCTTTGATACTCTATAAACCCCCAGTACTCCATACATTCTGGCTTCTACACCTGGCTATGCCCCATGCCTCATTACTCCCTGACCTCCTGCTACTGCTAAACCCCAGCTACTCCATGAACCTCAGATACTCCCCCCAAAAAACTGTGCTAGTTATTCTCATGCCCTCAGATGCTCCTCAAGCTCAGACACTCCTCTGTTTCTACTGCTTCCTCTGACTCAGCCACTACCTGAGTCCCAGCTCCCCCAATTCACAAGCTGACTCAGTCGGTCTACTGCCAACCAGTCTCCATCCTTGGGTACTGCAGCTTGACATGCTCCTGTCCCCAGGGGCAATGAAGGGAATTCCCTTTTCAGCAGGACACTGAGGCCATGAAGCAAGGTGTGACTGGACCCTCAGGCTGGGCACCTGGTCAGAGTTCCTCCTCCCTCCCCCAGGGCCAGTGGGTAGTACCTGCCCCGTCTGTGCTCATGGCGTTGGCGCCGTGTGCCAGCATCACCTCAAGACAGCTGGCTGCACCCCTATGGCTGCCAAGTGGAATCTGGAGGCCAGAGGTCAGGGGTCAACTGCAGGGTGGCCACCCCTCAGCCCTCACACCCCCAGGACATGGACACTCACGCGGACTTGCCCTCGGGGTCCAGCTTGGTGGGCACCAGCCCCTTGCGGGCGATGAGGGAGGCCACCCGCGTGGGATCGTTGTTCTCCACTGCCTGAAGCAGCCGCTCGTCACTTTTGCCCCAGTCCTGGCTCTGCGGGGCACACCCAGAGGAACGTGGGACTGGTGGCCACTGTCCCTCCCCGCTCCCCTGGCAGGGGCTCTGGGCTCTCGCCGCTGGTCCTGGGCACTTGCCTGGCGCCTGCCTCTGGCTGCTGCCGGCTTCGGGATGGGGCAGGGGCCACAGGGCGGGCAGGAGCCGAGGTCAGTGGGGCTGAGCCGCAGCTGCCGGGGGAAGTGGTCCTGGGTGGGGGCCTGAGACAGCATACCTCCAGCCTGGGTCCTCAGCACCTGCCTCCCCAGCTGTCCTCCACCACTGCCAGCAACCGCACCATTAAACCACCCCAGTCCAGCTCCCAGCATCTTTCCAAGAGGCTGTGCCCCAAACCTAGGTCCCTAGCCATCTCTTGGTGAAACCCGCCTTTCTAACATCACCTCACCACGTCTTCCTGAACTGCCCTCCAAAGTCTTCCCAAAGGAACCACTAAAGGTTCCTTAAATGTCCCTCACACTGTCCTCTGCCAGCTCCCCTTCTTTTGCCCCTGAGACGCCAAGATTGTCCCGCAAATGTCCTAAATGCATCTCTAAATATCTTCCCCAAATTCATCCCTCCAATGACCCCGTCAAATGTCCCCAAAATGTCCTCCCCCCCAAATCTTTCAGACGTCCTCCAAAATTGTTCTCCAAATATCAATATCTTTTCCCCAAAAAAGGTCAAAGTATCACCCAAATTGTCCCCCTAGATGACCCCATCCAAAACTGTCCGCCCAAGTGCCCTCTAAATTCCTCCAAGTGTCCCCATCTGTCCTTAAGATTGTCTCCCCATATGTCCATCCA
>SJXQ01003732.1:343534-357116 GCA_006408695.1 Aepyceros melampus | reverse complement strand
AGGGGAATGGAAGGATGGAGGCCCAGCTTCTCCTCTGCTCCTGCACCTCTGCTCAGCCGCTCCTGCCCCAGCCTTTGGTGTCTCTGCTCGACGCAACCCCCGACACTCAACCCCAGAGACCCTCACACCCAGGTGGAGTTTTTAACGCCTCTCTGCCCCCGCCCATGCCTTCTAACTCTGTGCTAGGCACCTATCAAAACACAGTCAGGTCCCAAATTAGGTACTTCTTTTCTTTTTTTTTTTGCGGCCCAAACTTTTTGAAGAATTTTATTTCAACAGAACTCTGCTTCTGAAATTAACAATGCTACAGGCCCTCTGGTATTATCTCTGTTATGGTTGAGAAGACCCATGTGATTGATACCTGGATTCCTGGTTTCTCTGAATAGAAGTTGTAGATAAAAAATTTGAGATGCTCTTCCTGATTAAAAACATTCTCTCAATTTACAACAAAATTAAAAATCAATGATATGGTTTGGTCTAACATTGACTTCAAGTTCTCAGGAATTCTTAGGGGTAAATGTGAACACTAACTAGGAATTGATTCCAAATGGAATGAAAATTGTAGGATAACTCTGCAATAAATGAAGCTGAAAAGAAAGTGAAAGTGTTAGTCGCTCAGTTGTTTCCAACTCTTTGTGACTCCGTGGATTGTAGCATGCCAGGCTCCGCTATCCATGGAGTTCTGCCAGATAGTACTGGAGTGGGTTGCCATTTCTTTCTCCAGGGGATCTCCCCAACCCAGGAATTGAACCTGGATCTCCCCCATTGCAGGCAGATTCTTTACCATCTGAGCTACCAGGGAAGCCCCAGATGAAGCTGACCCCATGCCAGATTTTGTAGGGATTAACAAGCCATTTGTTCCTCGCTCTGTCTCTTTCTCTCTCACTTTCTCCCACCCCAATCCCTCTCTCTCTTCTCAATCAGTGCACTTTCCTCACAATCAAGGCCCTATCCTGTTCCTAGTAACACAGCCCACGGAGAAGGTGGGCCTCTCATTTGCTAGCTGTGTGACTTTGGGCAAGTTCCTTAACCTCTCTGGGCATCCTTTACTCATTTAAATAGTGGAGATAATAAAAGCTCTCATGGCACATGTTCTTGCCTAAAGAATCCCAGGGAGGGCGGAGCCTAGTGGGCTGCTGTCTATGGGGTCGCACAGAGTTGGACAGGACTGAAGCGACTTAGCCCCAGCAGCAGCACATGATTGTTACGAGGATTAAACAGGCTGATGTCTGCAGAGCACCTGGAGAGTTCCTTATAGTGTTTGAAAATAAAAACAAAAATAGCATGAAATAAAAAATTCAACAACATGAAATTTAAATTTAAATAAATAAAATGAAGGAATGTTAAAATTGATAAATAATAAAAATACATTTAAGAATTGGTTGGGAGGGCAGAATTCCCTGCTCTGAGTTTCCTCTACAGGGGTTACAGGTTCAGTCCCTGGCCAGGGAACTGAGATCCTGCAAGTTTCGAAGCACGGCCCAAGCAAATGAATGAATGAATGAATAAATAAACCCAGGCTTTTTCCTCTGCCCCATTTTTTATGTCACTTTGCTGACAAAGGTCCATAGAGTCAAAGCTATGGTTTTTCCAGTAGTCATGTACAGATGTGAGTGTTGGACCATAAAGAAGGCTGTGTGCTGAAGAATTGATGGTTTTGAAATGTGGCGCTGGAGAAGACTCTTGAGAGTCACTTGGGCAGCAAGATTGAACCAGTCAATCCTAAAGGAAATCAACTTTGAATATTCACTGAAAGGACAGATGCTGAAGCTGAAGCTACAATACTTTGGGCACCTGATGTGAAGAGCTGACTCACTGGAAAAGACCCTGATGCTGGGAAAGGCTGAGGGCAGGAGGAGAAGGGGACGACAGAGGATGAGATGGTTGGATGACATCATCGACTCAACGGATAAGAGTTTGAGCAAACTCTGGGAGAAAGTGAAGGACAGGGAGGCCTGGCGTGCTGCAGTCCATGGGGTCGCAAAGAGTCAGACACAACTGAGCGGCTGAACAACAACCGGTATGTTCCTTTGCCTGGTTTTTGACATTCTCTGCTCCAGCCAAAAGAACTTCTTCATCATCCCATAATGCCTCTGTATCAAACAGGCTCAGCCCAGCCTCCATCTTTGCCCATACTGGTCCATATCCTCATATCCATATCTATATCCATATACCGCCCCTCCCCCTCACCCGCCATGTGTCTTCCCTTGTCTGAATCTTCCCTTCTTTCAAGGCTCTGCTCTAGCATCACCTCCTCCAGGTAGCCTCCCAGATTGCCTGGGGCCACACCTGGCTGATGGGGAGGCCCCATCATGGTAGAAAGACTAAGGGCTCTGAAGTCAGCACGTGTGGGCTTGAATCTCCCTGTTGCTGCTTTGCTCTGTGACAAGAAAGCCAAGTTAACCTCTCTGGAACTCAGTTTCTTTGTGCTGTAATTGCAGAGTTTAGCCTGACAGAGGGCAGCCACAAAGACCAGTGCTCAGGAAGGCTGGCTGCCTGACTGTATGTGAATTCGCACTCAGCTTCTGTCACTCTGCCCTGGACTGCCCTCCACCCTGGCAGGGACTAGGGAGAGGAGGGTTAGGAGGGAGTGGGGATGACTGAGGAAGTTCATAGTCCATGATAGAGCGGCAAGGGATGCCAACTGGATCCTGCCTCAGGGCCTTTGCACTGGCTGGTCCCTCTGCCTGCAATGCAAGTCCTTGAAACACACACACAATTTCCTCCTCCTTTCCCCTCTGATCTTTGCTCTTGTATTAGCTTCTTGGTGGGGCCTTTCCTGACAACCTGCTTCATTTTAAAAATATTCATTTATTATTATTTTTTATTATTTATTTATTTTGGCTATTTATTTATTTTCCTTTGGCTGTGCCGGGTCTTAGCTGTGGGACTCAGGATCCTGGATTTTCACTGCGGCATGCAAACTCGTAGCTGAAGCATGTGGGATCTAGTTTCCTGACCAGGAGTCAAACCCAGGCCCCCTGCACTGGGAGCATGCAGTCTTAGCCACTCAACCACCAGGGAAGTTCCCTGACAATCTGCTCTAAAACTGCAACCATCTCCACTCTCCTGGATGCTTCAAATTCCCTTTCTTTACTTTCTTAGTCTGCCTGGTACAAAGCATGCCTTTTCACTTATTTATCTTGTTTATTAACAGCATCCATCACCCACATGCGGCTGTCAGCTCCACGAGGGCAGGGGTTTTTGTGTGCCCTGTTTACTGCTGTCGCCTTTGTGTCTAGAACAGCACTGGATACAAGTATTTGCTGAATACTCAACAGCAAGATATCAGGATCCCTGAGAAAGTGAGACCCCAGAAGAGCCAATGGTCACTGTAGCTGGGAGGAGAGATCTTCCAGACGAAAGTTCTTGGAGCCAAACTGTGAAGAGTGGGGAGAATTTGATGGGGAGCAGTACAGGGAAAGGCCAGATGGAGGGAACAGCCTGGGCAAAAGGACGGTGGCTGGAAAGCTTGAGCAGGAGGCAGTGTGGAGATGAGGGCAGCAGGGGGCAGTAGAGAGAAACGGGAGAGGCGGCCAGAGGATAAACCGGTAAACTTCAACCTGTCGCTGGTAGGGAACCAGGGAGGGGCTTGGTCATAAGGAAGTTGCCAAAGGACTGTGATGAGCAACAGAGGACAATGGTGCAAAGGCCCAGTGGATCTTCAGCCAGGTCCTGGGAGACAGGAGTCTGAAGTTGAGAGATAGCGGGCATCTCAGTGGCCTCAGACTCACCTCGGTCTTCTTAAATCGAGCCCGGAGGGTCTTCATAGCTAGTGTCTGGCGTTTCTCCTCTCCCCAGGCCTCCTGAGAAAAGCCAGGAGGTGAGGGGCATCAGTTCTGGGGGCAGGTGGGTCCTCTGCCTCTCCCTCCTCAAAAGTACCACTTCCTCCTTCCAGGCCATCCCAGCCCTTAGAGCAGGTCACAGACCTATCCCATCTTCTAACTGCTCTGTGTCCTTCATCGGGTCACTTCCCCTCTCCGAGTTTCACATCCCTCTTCCTTAAAATGCGGGAGATAATTCCCTCTGCTTTCCCATGAGGTCTCTAACTTAGAGCCTGGCAAACAGTAGGTGTTCAGTAAATTCATCCCACCAGTTTTCCCTGTTGTCCAAGCAGATACAAGCCTTTCTGGTCTTCAAGCTTTTATCTGTGCAGTTATGTCTGCCTTGTCCCCAACCCTCCTCTGGTGAACTCCTATTCATCTTTCCCAGCCTAGTTCCAAAATCCCGTGGTATTCTGATCAGCTTTGCCTCTTACTAATGAGCAGAACTCTAACTCCCAAATTGGGTTCCCTCAGCTCTTCTTCTGCTCCATCCTTGGCTCCAGAGGCTAGAAGTGTCTGGACTGGTTCTGTTTTCCTGAATACTTAGTGGGTCCTCAGGGGCCGGCACAGAGTTGATGCCTCTTACTACAGAGCATGTTCTTTGGGAAGTCAGAGAGAACATCCTTGAGACTAAACCCTTTACACCAGCCTGGTTCCTGCGTGAATAAGAGCACAAAGGCGAGTCACCCGAGGTGGGTGGCAGTCTAGAGTGATTGATGGCTCCATGCATGTGCGTCCACAGCTCAACACAAGATGTATCTGTGCACGTATGTCTGCCCAGCTTAGCCTGTTCTGTGTTTTGTGCACCTGCAGGTACAGAGGTCAGGCAGCGATCTCAAGGGGATGTTTTGCTGGGTGTCTGGCTAGGAATTCCTTCCTATGTCAGGCTGGGATTGCTGTAAAGGTGTTTCCTTCACCTGTCCTTTCACCTGCTCATGAATTCTCCAAACCTTCCTTCCACCGATTCACTCATCTATGCACCCATCCTCCCACCAAGCATTTCTACATCCACCTACTGTCCACCACCCATCCAACTCATGTTCTCATGGTTCTCTGTTCACCCTTCAACCGTGCTTTATCCACCACCCACCATCATCCACCTGCCTACCCACCCACCTACCTTCTCACCTATCCATCCATCCAACATCCACCCACCATCCACTGATCCATCCACCCATCCATCCACTCACTCATTCATTCATCTATGCAACCACTGATTGGCCACCACCCATCCACTCATCCACCCAATTCATCTTTTCATTGTTCTTCATGCACCCTTCAACCATGCTCCATCCACCATCCACTCACCCGCCTATCCACCCACTCACTCACCTATCCATCCATCCATCTACCATTGACACACCCACTCATCCAACATGCACACATCAACTTGTTCATCCACCCACCATCCAGTCACCCATGCATTCATCCATCCAACCACCCACTGGCCACCACCTATCCACCAAACTCATCTTTTTATGGTTCTCCATGCACCCTTCAACCATGCTTCATCCACCACACACCCACCATCCAGCTGCCTATCCACCCACCCAACTACTCATCTATCCATCTATCCACCTCAACTCCCACCCATCCAGCCAGCCAACACCTACCTACCAGCTACCCACCCATCCATCCACCCTCCTATCCATCTACTACCCATCCATTCATTCACCCCTTCAATTTACCCTGTTCATCGATGTACGCATTCACCCACCACCATTTTTCTTTACTCTTGTCTAACAGACTCAATCACACCTACAGCAGGGTGTAATTGACACCCAAGAGAGGAGTCCACAGGTTGTCTGGGCAGGAGGGAATCTGCCGGCTTGGGGGAGGGGAAAGTACCCTCATTTAGGGAGCTGCTTCCTGGAAGAGGTGATGATATATCCACAGGGCCTGCTGGCAGGGCAGGACATTGAGCTGCAGCAGCAGGAAGAGAGGGTATGAATCCTAGACAAAGAAGTAAGAGTGCGCGCATGAATTAGCGCGCGCGGGCGCGCGCGCGAGTGTGTGTGAGAGAGAGACGGTGCCTCAGCATGGCTGGGACACACACTGGCCTTTCCTTTCTCCCACCTGCCAGGGCTTGGGGGGCAAGGAGCCTGAGGCCCTTAGGGGAGCCTCCATCCTGGGCCTCCCTCACCTCCTTCCCTCCTACCTCCTGCAGTTTCAGTGCCGCCGTGTCCACTGCCGGCTCTGGTTACCTGCTCCCAGCCGGGCCACCAGCTCGCACCCGCAGCTCCCAGCACCCAGCCCTGACACCTGATCAGCTCTGAGCAGGCAGCTGCCGCAGGGGGCCCAAGGATGAGCAGAGGGAGGAGACAGGGTGGCACCGGGCTGTTGGCCAAGGGGCTCTGGCGGGAAGACACGGAGGTTCTTCCCTAACATCGCTGGACTTATTTCAGTTTCTGGAATGAGCTACCTTCTTTCTCTCCTCTCAGCCTTTGTACTTGCGGTTCCTCTGCCAGGAGCCTTCTTTCTGTACCTTCTGTCACCTCCAACTGGCTGATTCTCATTGGTACTCACTGTTCAGATAGTTGCCGTAACACCCCTTCTCCAGGAAGCCTTCCTGGTTGCCCCCAGGCTGGGTCAGGCGCCTCCTTTGAGTCCTTCATTGCCCAGGGCCCTCACTGCACGCCAGTCACACTGTCACCATTGCCCCGTCACAGGGGGCTACCGGTGGTCTCCAGCGTCTCGCCAGCACACAGTAGGTGCTCAATACATTTCATGAATGGGTCCTCAAGCCTCCACAACAAGGACATAAGCAGTTCCTCCAGCCTCTTGATGCGGTCAGGACTTGTCTCGCTGAGTGATTATCACACACCTGGATAACGTTCAGGTAACTTAGAACGGCGTCCGTGAGCCTCCCTAGTGAGGATCCAAATTGGCTCCTGAACCCAGCACACATGCACAGGAACCCTGAATTTGTATATTTATAAACTTCTGAAATATGCAGGGGGAAGAACCTTGGATTGGAAGCAGGAGTTTCGGTTTCCTCTCTCAGGCTCTGTCCTGGGACTGGGGGACGCCGGGAGGGAAGTGGGCGTCAGTTTACTCGTTTTCAAAAAGGGAAAGTGGGAACCGATCGCTTGTGCCCTTCATTTTACAGGTGACTGTAGAACTCTCACGTGGGCAGTCCCCTAGTATCCAGCCTGGGTCATTGAACAACCCTTTCCCAGGCCCCCATCCCACATGACCAGCGTATAAGAACCCGGCTGGCCATTGCCAGCAGTTAATATGGCGACTGCGGCGACAGTGCAAGGCGCATGCGCCTTGCGAGGAGTGGCCAGGTACGAAAGATGAGAACACGACTCCTCCTTCTTCCTTGTCCCACCCTATTTCCGGCGGAAGCGGTCGCAACAAGGGAAACTTTATTGTTCCCGTTGGTGCAGTGAGGATGTCGGTGAATTACGCGGCGGGGCTTTCGCCGTATGCGGACAAGGGCAAGTGCGGTCTACCCGAGGTGAGCGCGGCTGGGGGTTCCGACGGCCGCCGTCAAGGCCGTGGGCTGGACGGGACCGGCTGGCAGTGGGGCATTGTGGGAATATCAGGAGACACTGAGGCTAGACAATGGGAGGGACTTCCCAGTGAGGAGGGGGCGGGAAGTGACGACCCAGTGCGCCTGGGTAGCGACCACGCCCAGCTCCGGGTCGGTCCGGCAGGGGACGGAGGATAGGACCCACTTCGAGAAGTCCTGAAGTTCTGATGGAGGGACAAGGGATGTAGTTCCAGAAGGGAGGCACCGGGGCAAAGGCGGGAGGTGGCAATAGACAAACCTGGAGGGCAGATTTGGCTAGAGACGTTTCCAAAACTGGGGCAGGATGGGCCTCAAGTGCCAAGTTGAGGACCTGACACTATCCTGAGGCTGATGAGGATTTTTAGCTGAGGAGGAACCTGGAGGATGGAAATCAGACCCCTCCAGCCTTGCTGAGAGAAGTCCTCTCCAAGCCCTGAGACCTTGGCGGGATCCCTTCGTTCTGGGTCTCTTTCCCTCCTGTAAACTGGAGAGAAGCTTGCTCCCTCCCACAAAGGTTGGTCCGTTCTTTCTGAGTCAGGCATTCATGAGCTCTCAGATGGTGTGAAGCCCCACTCTTCTCTCCTGCCATTTTTTTCACTTTATCCCACAAACATTTATTAAGCACCTACATTCATCCTAGGACCACATGGGGAACCAAACAGGCCAAGTTCCCTCGTTCCAACTGAGAGACAGATGAGCAGCAAATAAATGTAAGGAGTCAGTCAGATAGCGGTCAGCGCTAGGCAGAAAGGTAAAGCAGATGATGAGAGCGGGGGGCTGCACTGCAAACTAGGTGGCTGGTGATAGCCATCACTAAGATAACTCAGCAGTATGAAATACATTTAATGTTATGCAACCATCACCACCATCCATTTACAGAACTTTCTCCTCTTCCCGAACTAAAACTTTGTCCCCATTAAACAGTGACTCCCCATCCCCTCTCCCAGGCCCACCATCTACTTTCTCTTTGTATCTGACTCCTCTTGGGACCTCACATAAGTGAAATCATACAGTATTTGTGTTTTTGTGTCTGATTTCACTGAGCATGACGTCCTCAGGTTTCATCTGTATTGAATAATGTGTTCAAATTTTCTTCCTTTTTAAAGCTGAATAATATTCCATTGTATGTGTTGCGTTCTTCAGTCACTCAGTCATGTCCAACTCTTTGGGACCCCATGGACTGCAGCACGCCAGTCTTCCCTGTCCTTCACTATCTCTCGGAGTTTGCTCAAACTCGTGGCCATTGAGTTGGTGATGCCATCCAACCATCTCGTCCTTTGTCATCCCCTTTTCCTCCTGCCTTCAATCTTTCCCAGCATCAGGGTCTTTTCTAATGATTTGGCTCTTTGCATCAGGTGGCCAAAGTATTGGAGCTTCAGCTTCAGTATCAGTCCTTCCAATGAATATTAATTGATTTCTTTTAGGATTGACTGGTTTGATTGTACTTGTAGACCACATTTGTTAGTATCCATTCATCTGTTAATTGACACTGGGGTTGCTCCCATATTTAGCAACTGTGAATAACGCTACTGTGAACATGAGTATGCAAATGAGATAGCTTTTGAGCCAAGATGGAGAGAAAGTGCAAGGGGAGTCATGTAGGTATCTGGGCAAAGGACATTCCAGGTGGAGAGCTCTGCCTCTGCAAAGCCGTGAGGCTGAACTGTGCCTGGGGTGTTGGAGGAACATCAAGGAGGCCTGTGTGGAGTGAGTGAAGGGGAGAGAGGGAGGAGGGGAGAGCAGGGATGGGGCAGGTCCTGCAGGGCTTTATGGGCCTTGATGGGGACTTGGGTTTTTCCATCGAGAGAGGTGGGAGCCCTGGAGGGCTGTGGGCAGAGAAAGGACGTGATAGCAAGCTGCCTTTTCCCACCCATTCCCCTCCTCCTGGGCAAGGCAGTCTGTGGCTTGTGGCCTTGCCCACTGTGGGACATGTTGTAACTTCTCCTGAAACCATGCAACTTGGAGTGGGATTTGAACCCACGGTTCAGTTGAGATCACACCCTTGTCGCAGGACTTAATGAAGCTCGGTTTCTTTATTTCTCACTGCAGAAAGAATTCAGTGAGAGACAGAGATACGTGCATGTGTGCATGTTAAGTCACTTCAGTTGTTTCTGACTCTGTGACCATAGCCCGCCAGGCTCCTCTGTCTATGGGATCTCCAGGCAAGAATACTAGAGTGGTTTGTCATTTTCTTCTTCAGAGGATCTTCCCAACCCTGGGATTGAGCCTGAGTCTCTTAGGTCTCCTGCATTAGCAGATGGGTTCTTTACCACTAGCGCCACCTGGGAAGCCCCAAAGTGATAGGTGAGAAGGGGACTTATTTAGAGAGAAACACTATCTGCAGACAGAATGCAGTCTGTCTCAAAAGGTGAGAACAGCCTTGGGAGAAACACTCCACAGACAGGGTGTGGGCCATCTCAGCAGGTGAAAGGTTCTGAAATATGGTGTGATTAGTTTTTAGGGGCTGGATAATTTCCTAGGCTAGTGAATGGGAGGATTATTCCAATTATTTCGGGGAAGGGATGGGTGGGGATTTCCAGGAATTGGGCCACCTCCCACATTTTAGCCTTCTGAACCCTCATGTCATTTATCATGCTGGTGTATTACAATGAGTATATAATGAGGCTCAAGGTCTACTGGAAGGCTCATCTTCCGCCATCTTGGACCTAGTTGGTTCTAATCAGTTTTTGTCACATTTTATTGATCTCGAGAGGCCTGGGCCTAAAACTGCTTGAAGCGGGACTTGGGTTCTCAGCCAGAAATTGAAGCTGACCAAGGTGGTGAAAACACCAGATCCTAACCACTAGTGGTCAGTGACAAGGGCCCTGGCCCTTCAGCTTTGCAGAAAAGAGTTTCCACAGAGACAGAAAGTAGTGAAGCAAGTAGAGTATTAGGAGGAAAAAGAGTACAAGACATATGGGTAGACACGCAGGCAGGCTTGGGGGGAGTCCCTGAGTTGTGCTTTTGTGGCAGTTTCAATCACTTCTACGGGGCGTTTCTTCTGGATTCCCTTTGCCCAGTCATTTTGATTTGCCTGGTTCAGAGTCCATATTTGGTATATCTCACGATCCTCCCACGTGTGCACATGCATCTCCTAGCTGAGATGGATTCTACTATGAAGGCCCATGGGTAGATTATCCTTTGGCATCATTCACCTTTGACCTCCAAGGAGCTTTTCGCCCACATGTGATCGGCGAGGTCTCCTGACTTTGAGAATGAGAAATATGTGATCTGGGCAGGGCCCAGTGTCCTACCTTAATTGTCTTGCTCTTCTCCCCTCAGAGTTTCTTTGGAGCACTGGGAATGAGTCTCCAATCGGTTAACCATTAAGGTGGCGGGGGAGGGGTGGGCATGTACCTCCTGCCTTACTGTGGCTCTGTCATTCTTGTAGGAAACGGCAACCCACTCCAGTATTCTTGCCTGGAGAATTCATGGACAGAGGAGGCTGGCAGGCTGCAGTCCATGGGGTCGCACAGAGTCGGACATGACTAAAGAGATTTAGCACCTGCCCCACTCCCTTCTGTTTCACTCCCTGCTGCTCTCCCTCACCCAACAGGTCTTCGACCCCCCCGAGGAGTTGGAGCAGAAGGTGTGGGAGCTGGCACAGCTCATCTGGCAGTCCTCCAGTGTGGTGTTCCACACAGGCGCAGGCATCAGCACTGCCTCAGGCATCCCCGACTTCAGGTCGGTGGGCAGGGCGGGAAGTTGAGGCAGGGCCTGCCAGGCTGCCACAGCCTTCCCTGTGAGCTCGCCAGATGAACAGGCATCAAAGCCCATCCTGCTGCCCTCCCTCCCACTGAGTCTAGGGTGACCCATCAGTCCCCTAGGGTGTTGGGGATGTGTAAGACCCTTCCTTCAAAGCAGGTCCCTCTATATCACACCCAACATTGCCTTTCATTGGTCAGAACTGGGTCATGTGACTACCTAGTTGCAAGTGGTGCTGGGAAACATGAGTCTTTTGTCTAGGCCCCCTGTGCATGGCTAAATATTGGGTTCTATTATGACCATAGAATCCATCCAGACCTCAGTTTCCTCAACTGCAAGTGAGGGTGTGAGACCAGATAGTGTCTAACTTTCCTCTACTTCGAGCAGCCTGTGTTAGACAAGAGTCTCATTGCTGAAAAGCAGGGGTCTCAAAATTGTGGCCTCCAAGTGACCCCTGTAGGTGTGAAGTTTGCAACCTCACCCAGATGAGTAGGCTATTGCACTTGTATTCTCTTTCTGAGGCTTCTCAGGCCCCCAGCATAGACTCTCACAGCAGAAGAGCAGATTCCTCGTCTGGAGGAGTGTTAGAACTCTTAAGGTGTGAATCTCATCCCCCTTCCATAACCTGCCATAGCTCCCCATTGCCACACTTCAGTGTTCCAAGCACTTCAGGCTGGAAATCAAAGCCTTTTCCGACCTAGCCTTGGTTCAGCTCTCCAACCTAAGCCCCTGCAACGCCCAGACTGTCTGAACAGCCCTGCCCTTTCCTCTCTGTTCAGAAACAGCTCCACCTCCTCCAGGAAGCCTTCCCAGAGTCCCACAAAGAGCCCTCACCACTTCCACTGGGCCAGCCCAGCCCTGGGTTGCTCCCTCTGCCCTGGCCCCAAGAGGGCCAGAGGCTCTGTGTCCACCTGAGTCTCTTCCTCACAAGATGGAGAACTCCTTGAGGGCAGGGCCTGGGTGCACTTAGGCCCCAGCATCCCCCAGTGCAGGGCCATGCCAAGTGCAGCAGCAGTAAGTGCTGGGTGAGTTGAATAATTTCTGCTGTTATGTACCACGTTCTCCCTCTTTCCTACCTCACCTCCTTTGTCTATATCAATCTCTCTCTCTCTGACTTTTTCTCTGCCTGTTTCTCTTTGTTCTCTCTCCTTGATCTCTAAACTCTGTCTCTTCCACCTGCTGCTGCAGGGGCCCCCATGGCGTCTGGACGATGGAGGAGCGGGGTCTGGCCCCCAAGTTCGACACTACCTTCGAGAATGCCCAGCCCACAAAGACCCACATGGCGCTGGTGCAGCTGGAGCGCGTGGGCCTCCTGCGCTTCCTGGTCAGCCAGAACGTGGACGGACTGCACGTGCGCTCCGGCTTCCCCAGGTGACCCCAGTGTCCAGGCCCCTGCCCTGCCTTGAGCAGGCCACCCCTCTCCCTGAGCCTCAGTTTCCTTATCTAGAAAATGGCAGCCCTCCCTCTCCAGGCTCCTGGGGCAGTTCATCGGGGCAGCCAGGGAGGGTTGGCGCTCACTGTCAGGTCTCTCAGTCACACCTGGAGAGCAGGGCAGGATCTCCTCTTCCTGGTCCTGGGAGGATTCCAGCCCTGAGCCCTCTGGATCTTGGCTGGCTGGGGATCTGGGGAGCCTACTCTTCCACTGAGCCTCTTCCTTCTCCTCCCACAGAGACAAGCTGGCAGAGCTCCACGGAAACATGTTTGTAGAAGAATGTGTCAAGTGTAAGACGTGAGTGCCACTGCGGGAGGGGCAGGACACAAGTCATGGATGACCCAGGTTGGGCTCCCCAAAAGGTCCTGGTGACTCAGCCTGACGCTTCTAGAGTCAAGGGTGTGGCCCTCCCATGGTGGGATCTGGGCGTGTATCTTCCTCCCGGGAGGTGTGTTCAAATTTCCTGCAGCTGCCGAGACAACCATAAACCCGAGTAACTTAAAAACAACAAAAATTCATAGTCTTATGGGTCTGGAAGCTACAAGTCCAACATCAAGGTGTTGGCAGAACCATGCTCCCTCTGCAGAGTCTTAACCACTAACCTACCAGGGAAGTCCCCAGGCCAGCTTTTTCATGGAAGGCCCCCTCTGCTTCCCCATCCCCAGCCCCTGCTGGGTTTGCCAGCTGTCACCTCATGTTGAGATTCTGGTCTTACACTCCCGCCACTTTCCTGGGAAAACAGCTCTGTGTGCTTTTTGCATGAGCTGCCCAGGTGGGCTGCAGGGTGGCTGCCTGGGAACCAGCGGTGAACCGACCCTTTCCTCCTCGGCACAGGCAGTATGTCCGGGACACCGTGGTGGGCAGCATGGGCTTGAAACCCACGGGCCGGCTCTGCACTGTGGCCAAGTCCAGGGGGCTGCGGGCCTGCAGGTGAGTGAGCCCTCCCCATGCCCTGGACCCCAGGGGAGGCCGCCAGTCTCCTGCTGACTCCTCTGCCCTCCCTACAGGGGGGAGCTGAGAGACACCATCCTGGATTGGGAGGACTCCCTGCCTGACCGGGACCTCACCTTGGCCGACGAGGCCAGCAGGTCTGACCCCAGTGGG